>NESQ01000620.1:0-29405 GCA_003070745.1 Tuber borchii
TTGCTTCTTCCCAGAACTGTTCCTTTGGTAGTAATATTCCTTCTTGTTTCGACAAGTGTTTCTCCTTAAGGGTTTGTATGTCCCCCATTCTCCTTGTGAGGGCGTCTGGTTTTCCCCCTTCTCTTCCTGGCCGATATATAATCCTGAAGTTATATTGGCTCAGCTTTCGTACCCATCGTCTTTGTCTGTCCGTTAGGGCCTTGGTGGTCATGAATGTTGTGAGGTTTTTGTGGTCAGTGAAGACCTGAATGCGATATCGGCTGCCTTGAGTATATCTCCTCCATTCTTCGAATGCTTGTACCACGGCTAATAATTCTTTGTCGTGTACGTCGTAGTTGAGCTAAGCGTCTCTCATTCCTTTGGATCTATAGGCCACTGGTCTCCATTTCCCGTCTTCGCATTGTTGTAATATTATGCCTGAGCATACATATTTTGATGCGTCTGTTTCGATTTGATAGGTCGTCTTGGATCGAAGTGTACTAATACCGGTGTTGTGGTGAGTGCCTTTCAGAGTTTATTGAAAGATTGTTGTTCTTCGGCTTCCCATTTCCATTTGCCGTCGTATTTTTTGTGCGTTCGTTCATACAGTGGTTTCGCTATTCTGCTAAACCCTTGTATGAATCTTGGGTAAAAGTTGCAAAACCCTAAGAAGCGTTGAATTTCAGTTTTTGTCTTTGGTGGTTGCCATTCCCATATTGCTTGGGTTTTGACCGTGTCCACTTTGATTCCTTCCTGGCTGACCACGAATCCTAGGTATTCCGTTTCCTTTTTGTGGAATTCGCATTTTGAAGGTTTGACCTTCATTCCTGAGGGTCGAAGAGCTTCCAGGATATTTTTGACGTCCTTTTGATATTGTTTTAGGTCATTCGAGTATATCAGGATATCGTCCAGGTATACTATACAACACATGTCAATGTATCGTAGTAGTACCCTGTTGATCCATATTTGGAACGTGGCTGGTGCATTGCATAATCCAAATGGTACCACCAGATATTCGTAAGTTCCCAACTTGCTGCTGAAAGTTGTCTTATGTTCGTCGCCTTCTCTTATTCTGATGTTGTGGTAAGCGTCCTTGATATCCAGCTTTGTGAAGTATTTTGCTGTGCTTAGCCGGTCTAATGCCTCTCCTATCAGTGGTAATGGATATCGGTCCTTTTTTGTAACTTCGTTGAGTCCTCGATAATCCACACATAGTCGTAGGCTTCCATCTTTCTTCTTGACGAACATGATTGGCGATGCCCTTTCGGCTTTCACCTCTCTTATCCATCCTCTTGCTTCGTTTTGTTTGATATATTTGTGTAACTCTTGGATTTCGTCGTAGCTGAGCGGATATATCTTTTTGTCGGGTACTTTCTCGCCTGGTTCTAGGTCGATGCCTAGGTCAATTCCTTTCCGATGTGGTGGTAATGTTGTTTTTTCTCCTTTCTCGAACACATCGAGATATTCATGATATTCTCTTGGTATCGTTTCTTGGAGGTTATGTCTTTCTTCTTCCTTCTTCCTTTGTCTTTCCTTGATTGCCAGTTCGGTACTGATATTGATCTTTTCCAAATAGATCTCATCCTGGACTGGGTCCCATCTTAGGATGCCCGTTGTTTCTCCTCTACGGTAAAAACTTCCGAATGCTCTTGCTGATATTTCGCTGATGTTAATCGGTCTTTTGTCTGTTCCATCATCGTCTGTGCTTCCGAATCCTTTGGTTCCTCGATCCGTTTTCTTTAGTTCATGAACTTCCTGTAGTTCTTCTGTATTGACTTTATCGATAATCAATTGTACGATTCGATCGCCCTGTTCCACTTGGAACTGATCGGTGCCTTGGTTGACCAAGACCACCTTTAATTCTCCGGTATAGTCCGCGTCTATTACCCCCACGTTAATTGTGAGTCTGTGTTTGACTGCTAATCCACTTCGCGGGCGATGCGCCCGTAGGTATTTTGAGGTAGTCCGATCGCTATTCCGGTTCCGACCATTTTCTGTTCTCCTGCAAGTATACAACTTGCTCGTTGGCATACAGATCGTGTCCTGCTGCCTCCTTCGATCCTTTCGTAGGCATCCTAGCCTGAGGAGATAATTTCTGAACTTGGCCTCGTGCGTCCTTCTTAACTTGTACTTTGGAGTACTTGGTGATAAGGTTTTCTTCCAAGGCTTCGTCCTCTGGTACTGCATACCAACGGGCGAACTGTTGAGACACCATGTCGTACATCGTTCGCTGTTAAAGTGATCTTTTTCTGGTCCCAATCTATTGTGGGATTGTGCGTTCGTAACCATGGCATTCCTAGGATGACTTCATGGTTTTGGAGGTTTGCCACTTGAAAGGTCGCCAATTCCCTATGGCTGTTGATGTCCATAGGTACTTTCGCCAATGGGTAACTGGACCCATAGCGCTTGGTTTTCCATCCGCGAGGTAAATCTCCCTTCTTTTCTTGGCCTTTGTTTTCGTAATTCCGTGTTTATGCATATTCCTTCGTCGATAAAGTCTTCAGTGGCCCCTGAATCGATCATCGCGTTTATCGTAACTGATTCTTGTTTTCCGTGTAGTTGTATCTTGATCATGATGTGATCAGTTTCTCATTTGAGGGATTCCGTGTAGTTGAGTGCCGCGTAGTAGTTTTCCATAATGATGGGTTTTCGTTCTAGTCTGTCCCTAGTACCATCCTTTACTGGGGACTTTCGTCGTTTCCCGACTGCTCGGAGTTTCTTTGAGTTCGATCTCCTTAATGCTTGGCTTTGCTGCCCAGGGTCCCACCCTTCTTCTGAATTCTCCCTGTTTGGGTGTCGTGGTGTAGTTCTTCCATCTCTTGGTATGTCGCAGTTTCATACCTGGTGTCCTGCCCCTGCACATTTGAGGCATAGTTTTTCCCTTATTCTTCTTTTGAATTCTTCAGGGTGTAGTCTTGGTTTTCTTCTTGTCGCATCCAAATCCATTGGATCTCCTTCCAAACGTTTGTCGGTTTGAAGGTTCCGTTCAGATTTCGTGGTACACTTGTCGTCCTTTCTGTGGTTCCCTTTTTTGAATGTGTTTGACCGTAGCCAATTTGGTTTCTTCTTGATTGCCCATTTGGCTAATATCTCCGTGCTGACGAAATCTCCACTGTCCGTTCCCCATGTTCTTGGAGTGCCGTGTTCATGCCTGTAAGTAGGCATTCTCCTGCTGTATGATCGTCCAGATCTGCCTCTGTGGCTGCGAGTCGGAACTCGTTCCAATATTCTGTCATGGTTCTGTTCCTTGTCGTAGTTTTTGTATTTTGAGCCTTGCTTCTCCCATGGCGTCAATGGCTCCGAATTGATTCCTAACTTCTTCTGCAAATGCTTCCCATGTCTCCCATTCATGAGAGAGTCGTCCTTCCGCGTATGGTGTTATCCATGCTCCTGCATCTCCTCTTAAGAGGCTTGCGGCGTATAATATTCTATCGGTATGATGGCCTTCCGTCCATCCCACAGCCGTAAAGTAGACTTTAAGTTGTGCTAGCCATCCTCGTAGTTTGGTTCGTTCTCCTGAGAATGTTTCCGGTTCTTTGATCTTCGGTCTTCGATTGCCTCCCGTGAGGTTTACTATGATTTGCTGCAGTTGGTCTGTATTAAGTTCCGGTACTTGTGTACTAGAACTTCCTGGTTCCGTAGTTTCCCCTTCCGTCGGGTTTGCTATTCCTGTCCCTTGCGACATTGTGTTTCGTCGAGTTCCGCTTGGTATGGTAGTTGTTTCCGACCCTGCTGGCGATGCTGGTTCCGGTGTGTCTGGGCTAGTTGCCCTTGATTCTCCTAGTGTCTGATCTAGTGCTTCTCCTAGTGCGGTAGTATCGAATACTGCTACTTCGATGTCGTCTTCTTGTGGCGATTCCGTCGTGTCTGTTTGTGGTTAAGTGCTGCTTATGTTGACGCAATCAAATGTTACAATCCTCTTCCCTTCGGGCGATACTTGTAGCAGGTAACCCTTTCTTTAATAGTGGTCGCACTATCTTAGTTTCGTACGAATAACGACAGCTGAGTATACAGACTCCTGTCTCGTAAGATCAATCGCTAGGCTCGTGACAGACACTATGTTCTTTGATAAAGTATATTGTAGAGAAATAACTTAGATGATTGCGTGAAGAACTCTAAACCAAGAGGCCGTAAGGGCTCTCTTTTATAACCGTTCTTCCCGCAACTCATGACTCATCCTTCGCACCACATGCCCCTATGACTCATAAATGAGTCATAGTGTGAAATCCATCAGCTGACTCGTATAAGTCGCTGCGCAGTAACACTAACCAATCAAAACACAATAAACCTATCATGTGCGCGACTCGCGTCACATGCGTGAAACCCATGACTCGTAACTACAAGTCATGTGCGAAAGTCATAATCATATGACCACAATCGTGAGTCATATCAAAACAATAAACCAATCATAACAAAGGAATGACACGCTATTGCGTAGTCATGTGAAATACTTAAACCTATGACTCATAAGTATGAGTCATGTGAAAACCTATTCTGCTAGTCACAGTTTGTGACAGTTGCACCACGAACCATCTCCCCTACACACCCGGCGATTGAAATCTCAACACCACGAGAAATCATCGTCAACATCCAACTCCCGCACTCCCAGTGAGCTGCAATTCCCAATGATAGATTCGGACATGGGCACCAGTTTCTTAGGGCCTGTCCCAACACCCTCTCAAGTTTTTGCTTCACGTATTCTCCTGGCTTCCTCACAGTTTTCTCGCGTCCTCGCTTAGCATCTACACGGTCGGCAACCACTCGTCATACCTGCGTTTCGTCGTTTAGCTTCGGGCGATCTGCGAAGTAGTGGCACTGGTGGCCTTGCTTTCTGGTATTGCACTCCCTCCTGAACGCTTCGGTCGGTACGGTCGCTTCGCGAAAAATCATGACCCCTTGGTGGTCCTCGTCTCCCGCGTCACTTTCCTGGGTTTACCACTCCTCTCCTCCGTCTGGTTTCGTCCCGTGGCTCAGTTACAGCCAACACCCCCACCCGCTATCGGCCTATCTTTGGGCCACCGCTCCACCCCCCCGCACGTTCAGTGGCTCGCGCCCCCGACACCACTCACACCACTTGCGTCTTGGACTCATGGACTCCCTCATCTCCCCCGCCACATGCTCGGCCATCAGTCCCGACTGCCTGGTCTATATGGCCCCGGTACATCTACCACTTGTGTATGGCTACGGATCTTTAGTTTTCTCCCTTAGGATCGGTAAACGCTCTTAGGGGCGGATGGGCTTTCTCCAGTGTTTGATTTCCTACGGGTTTTGGTATTTTTGGTTTTGCTCACTGTCAGGTTGTTTTTTGGGTTTTTGGTAGATGTTCTTTTTGGCGCTTGTGGTTTTTATTTTATGTATATACTTGGTTTGCTGTATTCAGCGCCTGGGTGCTTGGTGCGGGTTTTAGACCAGGGGTTTTTTGCCCCACGGTTTCCACCGCCTCGACGAAGGACTGGACTGGTTGGAGGTTTGTTGCGGCCATATCCATTACGGATGTATGCTATTTTTGTACCTAGAACAAAATTTAAAGTATTATAAAAAAAAAAAAAAAAAAAAACGACCTCTTGGTTGCACGAACCATCTCCTCTACACCTTCGGTGATTGAAATCTCAACACCACGAGAAATCATCATCGGATCCATCCTTTCTCCAACGCACTCTCAGTGAGCTGCTCCCCCCCCTATGATAGATTCGGACTTGGGCACCCGTTTCTTAGGGCCTGTCCCATCCACCCTTTCACTTTTGTTTCGCGTCTTCGCTTAGTATTTGCACGGTCGGTAACACCCTTGCGTCCATATTACAGACGGCTGGGATCACGGTTCGCAGTAGGAGAAAACTCTTCACAAGGCTACGGTTGATTTCTCTACTCTCTTCGATTACGTTTCGCTCGAGGCTGCCTAGTCAGATACGCACACGTTTCCGATAGTTCCTACGATACTTGGGTCTATCCCTCCTCTCCTCCGCTTGGTTTCGTCCCGTGGCTCGGTTACAGCCAAACATCCTCTTGTTAGCTGGCACTCTTACTGCCACTTGCCCTGGGTCCTCCACTTCCCCGTGGCTCGGCTCGGCCACAGCCCTCGGTAACGCTCGGTCATGGTATTGCACTGCCTCCTTGGACTATGTCAGCGCCTTGGGTTACGGAGTAATGTGATGGAGTTGCTTGGTTTTAGCGTTTACTGTCCCCCCGTTCTGTGTTCTGTAGTTTTAGGCTGAATTTTCACGGTCGGGTTTCTGTCAGAGTACTCTGGGATATTAATGTGGTTTCTTTTGTTATTATGTCAAGGAGGAGTTTTCGGGTTCAGTTTTCCTGTTGTCTCCTGCTTACTGTGTTTGGTGAAATTTTCTTGTCATCCGTTTAGCCGGCAGGGGTTTTTTGTCTTCACGGTGGGATCGTGCGGTTGGTTCCATACCAGAGGGACTTGGGATAATGGCTTTTTCCGGTGGTCCGAGGTGGATTTCCTTGGGGTTTTTTCCTTATCATAGCTTATTGCTCCACGTAGCCTTTTGTACCCCGTAGTTGTTAAAAATCAAAAGCGCATGATACAAAAAAAAAAAATAAATAAATAAATAAATAAATAAATAAATAAATAAATAAAAAAAAGACCTCTTGGTTGAGACATGAACCATCTCCTCTACACCTCCGGCGATTGAAATCTCAACACCACGAGAAATCATCGTCAACATCCACCTCCTGCACTCTCAGTAAGCTGCAACTCCCTATGATGGACTCAGGCTTGGGCACCCATTTTCTAGGGCCTGTCCCATCTTCCTTTTAGCTTTTGTTTTGTGGTTTCCCTTGACATTTGCACGGTTGGCAACACTCTCGAGTCCATGTTACAGACGGCTGGGATCACGGTTCGCAGTAAGAGGAAAATTTTCACCAGGCTACGGTCGATTTCTCTATTCTCTTCGATTACGTTTCGCTCGAGGCTGCCTAGTCAGACACGCACACGTTTCCGATAGTTCCTACGATTCTTGGGTCTACCCGTCCTCTACTCCGCTCGGTTTCATCCCGTGGCTCGGTTACAGCCAACATACTCCTCTCGCTAATGGCTCACTCTCTTGCCAAGGCACCTTTCACAGCTGGCACGCTTACTGCTAACGGTACCACCCATCCGCGGTGGCGGGCTCAGCCGCACCCCTCGGTTACGCTCTGTCATGGTATTACACTGCCTACTTGGATGATGTCAACGCCTTGGGTTACGGAGTAATGTGATGGATTTGCTTGGTTTTAGCGTTTACTGTCCCCCCGTTCTGTGTTCTGTAGTTTTTGGCTGAATTTTCATGGTCGGGTTTCTGTTAGAGCACTTGGGATATGAACAGAGTTTCTTTTATTACTTTGTTTTAAAGGGGGAGGAGTTTTCGGGTTCGGTTTTCCTATTGTTTCCTGCCTGTCATGTCGGTGATTTATTTTTGTTGTCTACTTAGCCGATAGGGGTTTTTTGTCTTCGCGGCGGGATTCTGCGGTTAGTTCCATACCAGAGGGACTTGGGATGATGGTTTTTTCCGGTGATCCGAGGAGGATTTCTTTGGGGTTTTTTCCTTACTATAGCTTCTTGCTGCACGTAGCCTTTTGTACCCTGTAGTTGATAATCAAAAGCGCATGATATAAAAAAAACAAAAAAAAGAAAAAAAAAGGCCTCTTGGTTGAGAGTTCTTCACGCAACCATCTAAGCTACTTTCCTACAATATACTTTATCTTTATTACACTACCGGGCTGAGGACATAGTGTCTCTCACGAGCTCAGCGATATATAGTACGAGACAGGAGTCTGTATACTTAGCTGTCGTTGTTCGTACGAACTCGAGATAGTGCTATCACTATCAAGAAGAAGGTTACCTGCTGCAAGTATCGCCCGAGGGGAAGAGGATTGTAACAGCAGGGGTATAAGTAGGAAAAATACGGTCATGTATTTTGAGGGTCTGTGCACTGGGGTCTGTGCACTCCCGAGGTCTGTACACTGAATTCCAGTACTACATACATGGGCTTCTAATATGCCTAACAATCAGTTACAGATAGAGAATAAACTAACTCATCTTTGTCTGGCTATTGATAATAGCTAGTATATTATTATATCCTTCTGACTTTGGTCAGTCCCGGATAACTTCATTTACAATTGACTTGCAAAGTCATTTTGGCACTTCATTAGGTTGAAGTAACCTATAAGATATATATTATATGACCTTTGTAGGTTAACATACTAGTATATCATAGCTCCTGATATATCACTTCATTATTTCTCTTATTTTTGGTCAAGAGTATCATCAGCTGATCAGTTCTCTGGTTTTTGCCTTTCGACCATATACTACCTGTGGTTGATAGCAGTGTTTAAAGATAAGAGATATTCTTATCCATTCTTTATTTGATATCCATATCTTTTCTTCATATCCGAAATAGTCGTCCTTTTATAGGCATAGTTCTACTTCTCTCTATTTCAACTTCTTCTCTCCTAAGGCATCAGCAAAAAAAATATCTGTCTTTTGTGCTCCACGGTGAGCCATGTCGTTGAGTTTTACATTTTGGCTAATCGCAAGTAACCCCGGTTAATCATGATGCTTCCGATTGTGTCCCCTACTGATCAGATACAAATCTTAATTTTAGCAAAATATGAGCTATTTTTATCATTATCTTATAGACATTTTACATTACAAAGTTGTATGTTATGAACTCAAATTTCTCAACTTTGGTATGTAAAAAGTCTGTGAGTTCTTAATAAAAATTGCTCATATTTTGCAGAAAATAGAATTAATATCATCTTCTTTAGTCAAACTAATGGGATTTTTAATATCGCGATCATAGGACTCACGATGTGCCAAAACGTAAAACTCAACGATATAAGGCACAGGGGGGAGGCTGTTTTTTTGCTGATGCAATTCTAATGTCTTCTCAATTGTTTAAATTCACTTGTCATTTTTATATACTTTTCATATTATTCCTTCATCCTTATCCTAGAACTCTGCTAGTTTTATTTCTTCCAATGTTGTGTCCTCTTGGCATTTTTCTTTTGCCAATAGGATTTCTTTTTTTTTGAGAGGTGTCTTTCTTTCAGAGTTTGTATATTTTCCATTCTTCATGTAAGAACTTCTAGTTTTCCTCCTTCCTTCTCTGAAAATATTTGATTCCAAAAAGTTGTATTGACTTAGCTTTTATTCCTATCATGTGTGTCTGTCATTGAGAGTTCTTTTTATCATAAGTGTTATTAAGTTCTTATAATCAGTAAGAACCCTTATCCAATATTGACTTCTTTTCACATACTGCTATCACTCTATACATCATACTCCCCTCTCCTGTCTCTGGAAGTGCTATTGGTATGAACCAAATACCCCGCTTATTCAAATACTATTTGGATAAGAGAAAGTACCTACATTAATAATAATAGCATGCACTTCGTCATAGGCGAGGGAGGAAGTCCAACCATTAGCATCACAACTCATCACCCACTCACCCACAACCCAAAGCGCATGAGGAAACGAACAAGAAAAGTCACCCTTCAGCCAGCCAGTCAGTCTGCCGCTGCAAAGAAACAAAAGGAAAAACTACAAAACACTACACAACCCTACGGGGGAGAGAACAAAACTGACTAGATATCGCAAAATAGCATTCCAATACTATTACTCCGCCCAAGGCCAAAAAACCTAATCCAAAGGGCTTGGAAACAAAGAACTTTGCCATATCAGGTTCAGATACATACCAATCTCAGTCGATGCATGTCAGTACCAGAGCCTTAATTCATGCTAAGCTTCCGGCAGGAGCAAAAAAAACAAAATGGAGGTAGAGGCGCCATTTCCCCCGGAGAAACAGGGAGAATCGGGCTTCAGCTAGCTCATTTCATGAAATCACTTGAGTTAAGCTCGAGTTAGAGCCGTGGTTTACTCATGTGCAGTACCGGCGCACCGCATTCCTGGAATACCCACCTATTACGTACTGCTGAGTGCAAACAGCTGAATTCTCTGCGCCCCCTCTTCCTACACTGTTAACTTTCCCCCTTCATGTGGCATCGTACGAACGGCGCTTCACCAATTATCACTCGAAAATATAGATTATAATACTCCCGCAGGTCACGGGATGAGAAGGAAGATAACGATCGACAAATAAGGCTACATCACAAATACATGTTATTTAGTAACACAGGATAGGGTAGTGAGGACCTCTAAACACCACCACCGTGACAATGCCTGAGCATAGAACACGACTGGCCATCACTCTATGGATCCAGTGCGAACGAGGACCCTCCGAACAAGGACTTCGACCCACAGGAGCTAACTTAGGGAATAAATTCCCAGAACCCAAGTTCTGATTCCCAGCCTTGTATCCCCTACCCTACCCCACCAACCCCTCAACTTAACAACCCATTCAAAGAACGCCCCCCTCCCCCCACTTTAGACTCCCCACGGTCCGCAGACTTCCCCACACACACCTCGTGCACAGACACGTTGCGGCCCAGCCCAGCCCAGGCACACCCGAATTTCGCATGGTTGACACGTTCGAAGGATTTTGTGACCAAATTTTCACCACCTCCTCAGCCAAATTCACACCCAGGGGTCCTCCAAGAGCCAAACCAAGTCAGTCCCGATACACATCAGCCTTCTCACCAAGCTCGGCGCCGCAGCCTTCACAAGATTCACTTCGCACGCCAGTAATGCGAGACCACACTCCACTGGAACACATTCTCTCGCCCGTCTCCGCCGACCCGCGACACCAAACACCTACGCCCACCCGGCAGTCACATCCAAAAGCATGCAAATACTTCAATTCACAATTCACAGAATAGTCCAACACAAATATCGTATATTATATTTATATAAATGGGAGATCTACCGTAAACTAGACTCGGTAGTATATTCCTTTTCCTCCCTGTAAATCAAAACGACCTATCAAGAAACCCGACCCAAGTAACGCAAGTAAAGGGCTTTAAAAAAAGGTATGATACCAAACGGTAATAGATACGGTTTATATGTATATAACTTAAAGAGCCAGCGATGAACCAAGAGCAAGGAGAAGGAGGGAGAAAGCAAACACCGAAGAAAAAAAGAAGAAAAAAAGAAAAAAAGAAAAAAAACTAATAGCATAGCATAAAGGACCTTCGATGATGTAATCTGAAAAAAAAGAGACAAAGACGTAGGGCAAAAAGTAGTTAGCTGCTAGCCATCCATCCATTGCCCTCATGGTAAAAGGAAAACCAAACATTCTTCACCACTATCTTTAAAAAAAGCCAATACCCACGCAACATAAAGGTAAAAAGTTATGATATACCAATGTGACCCCCGAATACCTTCAGATATATTGAAAGTGGGGGGGTTGGGTGCTTGGTCACAATGTACATGACACTCATTATCGTCCATAAGTTCTAGGATCCACCCGGATATTGCATATAGAATCGTGACAGTGGGTTCTTCCCTTTCTTTCTCTATGCTTTCTCTCTCACTCTCTAACAAGCGCATCCACCCTGTTCGTTGTCAAGGTGGATATTGATTGGGTCTTGGAAGTCTCCAGTGAAGTCGTCGGATTCTTCCTGCTGCAGGGCGTTTCGGGCAATTACTAGGTATCGAGTCAGAAAACTCACCCTTAGATAAAATTTTGGTTTTGGGGAGTTACCTTCAAACGCCTGCTCAACATTTATAGCCTCCTTTGCAGAGGTCTCAAAGTAGGGGATACCTCCTTTAGATGTACAGAAAGCCATAGCACGCCTTTGGGAAATCTACAGAGGGTCAGTCAAAGCAAGTGCCGAAATGGGGCGAACAATAAGTTGGACGCAGGGAACATACCATTCTCTTGCTTTCCTCTACATCAATCTTATTTCCCAGAACAACCTATAATTATGCGTCAGAATCTGGTGACCACCAAACGCTAATAAAGGAGCCGGGAGATGAATAGCTTACAAAAGGAAACGAATCTGGATCTCTAGGAGATGCTTGGATCAAAAACTCGTCTCGCCAGGAATCGAGAGTATCGAAGGATTTCGAGTTATTAACATCATAAACAAGAACACAGCAATCGGCACCGCGGTAGAAAGCGACACCAAGAGATTGAAATCTTTCTTGGCCAGCAGTATCCCACAACTATTGCCACAAAACTATGAATTAGTGGATGTCCCAAAATCAAAGCAGTGATTCTCAAGCGCTCGGTAATATGAGTCTCATACCTGCATAGTCACAAGCCTATCGTCGACAAGCACTTCTTTTGTCAAAAAATCGGCACCTATAGTCGCTTTGTAGCTCGCGCTAAATTTCTTATTCACCTACTCACGCGACCTGTGTCAGCATCGTAGCTCTCCTGGAAATTTAAAGATTCAGATCCCTCGGTGTTGACGAAAAAGGGCGTATCGCGCATATAAGGGTGAGGGGCATTGTACATATTGGTTCATCAAAGACGTCTTTCCAACTCCACTATCCCCAAGGATAATAACCTAAAGATTAGATTGTCAGTTACCGCAGCAGATAACACACCCTAGAGAGTAGAATACCTTCAAAAGAATCTTCTTCTTTGTGGCCATGGCTTAATTTCGGTGGCTGCGAAGCGAGCAAAGACAGTTGTCTAGTGTGAAGAACGGATGACGTGACGTTTGACAAGCAGTTGTTCAAGCAGAGTGAAAGCTGAGCGGCGTCGATAGCGGTGAACTAGGGCTTGACAATAGTAATCGCAACTGAACAGCGGTATCGGTCAGTTGTTGCGGATAGGTAAGGGTCTTAAGATGGATCGTCGAAGATTGTTGAGGTTTGGGGGGTTGGGGTTGGCGTCTTGAGAGAGGGAGTCCGGGAGAGAGAGGGAGCGAGACACGAGCCGCATCGGGCTATAAGTCATCACCCGGAGCATCGAATGACTCTCTGTTATGAGTTTATAAGCGCCATCCACCAGGCCTCCATAGCATACACTATGATCAATTCCGCTATTGTAAATCTAAGCCCGGGAAATAATCATCCTGCGTAGAATTCATGGGGGAGATAGAGTTGTTGTTCAAGAAAAAATTTCGCGTTGTATCTCAAAGTGCGCAACACTCGCAGGAAAAGTCAAGCAACATGAACAGCACACTGCGCCCAACGCGTCTCCCAACGATTCTACATCACCAGAACAAGTATCGCCATCAACTCCTTCAAGCAAAACACCCGGAGGGATATCCACGACACTGTCGTTCGCACTAGGTTCTAAGATAAAATACATCTCACCCATAAAGCCATTTTCAAGAAAATATGGCCACCGGAAACTCTATCTACGATATAAAGAAGGGATTTCTTTCATCCCAACTGCGGATTTTGGATGGTGCTCTCAAGCCGAAGGAAAACTGGCAAGAGAAGCTGCCAGAAGGAGAGCATGGTGACCTTTCCGAGGGAGTTTTGAATCAAGTGCTATACAAGCGTAGGATGCTCTATTATCCTTGGCGCTTTCTCTGTCGCAGAAGTCCCAAAAATTTGAATACTAGCTGATATATGAGGCCTTCAGTGAATGTTGTTGCTAAGAGGCATCAGAAACTCGTCTATAGTTCACAGGCCTTGAGGCATGTTGCTGAACAGATTGATGATTTATATCAGAAAAAAGACGATAGTGAGGAGGGCATCACACGAGAAGACGATGTCTTGAGGCGGGGAGCGAACCTTAAAGACCCTCAGTAAGTAGCCTACCCCAACCCACAAGATCCATATTTGTTTAGTATCGCTGATCTGCCCTATAGAAACATCGACCTCCTTCCTGAAAGCTACCCGGCAGAAGAAAAAGACAGTGAAGAGGATTTAGAAGAGTATGTATGCCAAAAGCCGATGTTCACAGTAGAGCATAGCTAATCAAGACAAGATATCAGACCCTAAAGGCAAAGCTAGCCAATCACTCAGCTGCGCTTCAGGCCCAGCGCCAGAGGCATGCGTATTACTCTCAACTAAAGTCTCTGATAGCGCCTTTTGCAAGCCCCCAGCAGTCAGTGCAGCCGAATCTTGTTACCAAGGACGGCCCGCTAGCAGCTGAGTTGGAGAGGACCAGACTTCTCGCTGCCAAATTGGCATATCAAATTGAGAAGTCTAAATTTCCAAACACAGACCGAATGCATGAAGACGATGACGATGAAATGGAGGAAAGCGTGGGAGATCGGCTAAGGATGATACTTGAGCAAGCAAGCTAATTTTTCCAACATTCTTCTCTATTCACACTACTAGCGGCTCTTTCATTGCTGGTACTTATTTTTGTTCTTGTGTGCCACCTCCATCTTCTGTCATAATCTGTGTCTGTGCGTGTAAGGAGTTTATTTAGGTCTTCTTTAAAGCGAATCTACCATTATGATTATATTTGATCCCACCAGAACTCGCAATGCCAATCAAAGGGAGACTTATGCGAACACACCGGCACCATGATACATAGGTTATCCCAATTGGTGGTATCATACTCAGATTTTGCCTGCCACCTCGGCACCAATAGCTCTCAGAGGTTGACACTTCTCAACAAGCGGAGAGCAGTATTGAATTGAAGCAACTGCAGACTCAGGCCTTGCTAGCATGATAGGTCGGATAAACTGCAAGCGACAGACACTGCAACAGATACCAAGCAGTCTACTAGCCGAATCAGAATTCTCCCCAAACCCAAGTGGGCCCTCAATCACCACCAAAAGCCGAAATTCGTGCATCGCTTTTTTTTCTATCACCTCAAACTACTGTGGAAAATTCCCCAGAGCTACCTTCGCTATCCTCCATGTAGTAGATGTTAGTAGACGTTATTCAACTTTGAAGGGGTTGAGGTCGCGCTCGGGGTTTAGGAATAATCCGCGGCTCCTGTCCCGTCAGGTATCGCGAATGATCTGCCGCTAAACCCATCGGAGATATTCCCAGGGCCAAGAGCCAACCAGCCACTCTACCGAGAGCCAGACCAGTTGCCGACATGTTACATCTATCGACCAGATCCCTCCGACGATCCTCAAAAGCACAACTAACCTGACTTCTGACTTGACGTCCGCTCAGGCTACGGGACTAGCACTTCGCCGAGCAAACAATACCCAACTTAATCAAACCAGACGGAAAACATCCCCCCGCTCGAAAAAGTCCGTCTCAAGCTTGAAACTCCCATGAACGGATAAAGAAGAAGAAAATATTACCCAATTCGTGGAATAAAAAATCTGATATTGTTCTGTTTCAAATACCTCTTGATAACTACCCGCCAAGAATCTTCGCGGTGCGTTGTTTCTCGGGTTTTGTTCGTTGTTATTCGAAGATGGGGAAGTTTGGTTGCTGTCGTGCTCCCAAGCCTATCGCCTTTCTTCCTTCATAACGGATTTTTCTTCTGCATGAGCCCGGCGATAAGCAGTGTTCAATCCAATAGTTGCCTATCTTCCCCCACTATATACTCGAGTACTTCGATAGAGGTGGGAGGAGAAGGGAGGGGTGCATAGCCCTAATATGTCAGCAGCAGTGGTACACCTGAGAAACATGATCCTGATGGGATACCTATTTCCTCTTGCTCCTGTCAGCTTTGAAAGACATAATTGATGGATGAGGCATCCGGCCCCTAGTTCAGCATATCAATCAAAAAAATCAAAAAAAACATTCTAGGCTTTTGTTGAGCAATGGAAGGTTTGCATCTCCAGACAAGCCGGTTGCAGCATGCCACTAATTTTGGCCAAAATCAACATCAACACTCCTGCCCTGTGCCGCTTCTTTATGCCCGACCCTTGCACTAGTACTCGTAAATAAACGATGTTTGTGGCCCAACTAGTACCGTAGCGCCAAAATTCGGCTTTCTTGCTTAGATCTTAGAATGGTGCAATAGTAGTCGTGTTCACAAATGCTCAATTATGAGTGCAGGGGCTGTATGCAATGTTTGTTTTTCTCTTATGTCGGCAGTGCTGGAGGGAGTACCCAGTAGGAGCGCTTATGCTAAGCTTCAACCTTTCCGTAGCCACGGACGAAAAAAGTGATGTCCAAAACCACCAATCAAACCCTATCTGGAGAAAGCTTGGCAAAAGCCACAAAGCGTGCTATCCTCACAAGCGGCGCTTATGGGAGCCCTCACGGTCGACAGCTACTCAACAAACGCTCAACCGAACGAACTGCAGTCAGAAAATCTTCTGAAGAAAAAATAATAATTCATCTCTTTTGTCGCTTGTTTTTTTCTCTCCTAACTCTTTCGGCGACAGGATCCATCTACGGCTTGCCCCAATCCAATCAGTTGGTACGAGTACCTCCCCAACCTCTCTCCTCCGCCTCGGACTTCCATCGGAGAAGGAGCGTCTCGTTTGAAGGCGGGAACTACGGCACTGTGAATGTTGCCATCCAATTATCAAGATAGCAACCACAGCAATACTCCGCTCTTCTCGAATAGTGGCATCAGCATTACCGGGCGCCGCGATAGTGCCGGTACGCTTTCTAACCACCTACTGCAGCAACAGCAGCAGCAGCATCAGCTACAACAACAGCAACAACAGCAGCAGCAGCAGCAACAGCAACAGCAGCAGGCAGGCATGGTCAACATGTTCCCCACCGCCGGGCACCAAATGGACCTTAATCACCTGTGGCAGCAGGTTCAGGAGCTTAGTGCGATCCTGGCGCAGAATAGGGAGAGCACAGCTGGGCTAGTCAGAAGGGCTGATGAGATTCGAGTATGTCGTGTCTTAATCCAGAATAGAGGAGGAGCGCGGAGCCCTCCTGTTCTTATCGAGAGGTATTTACTGATGATCGTCCTGGCTCATAAGAGTCGAACAAACTCAGGGGAGGCACTACCACATCTACGAGAATCCAACGGTGAAGCAAACGGTCAGTGAATATGAGAAATTGAGGGAGCGAGATATTTTACGGTTATGCTAAGCTCATTGTTCATATCTAGGCACCCATGATGTCGATTTCGAAGCAGAAAACCGCGCGCTCCGTCAGGAAAACCACGATCTCCAAACAGAAAACGAGGATCTTTCACTGCTGGTCCAGGACTATGAGACGGTACTGGACAAGGTTTTAGAGGGCCTGAGGGTCTACGCCGTGAGTCTAGCTCATCGCCATCTGCTGTTCCTCGGGTGGGATTATCTCCTATCCTGGCGGCTGATTGTCTTTACAGCACGAGCACACTGTTTCTACGATTAATATCCATCAAACATATACGAACCAGCTCGCAAGTGAACGACAAGCGAACGCAGCCCTACGTCAGAACGAGACCGAGAGCCAGGCGCGATTAACAAGGATCAGCAAGATGCTCAGGGAAGCACATGAGCAGGATACGGCTTTGGAGCCGGCTATTCTTATTGAAGGATTAAAGGTCGAGAACGAGGCCCTGAGAGAGGCGCTTGGCTTGCCCAAAGAGGATGAGGAAGAGGAAATCAGCCCGGTGTGACCGCGTAACTTGACGCGTTCGCGAGGGATCGTGGTAGGAGCGGGGGGCAAGTGAACAGCGACAAAAAGCGGAAATAGAGATTTGATGAGAAGATAGGGTGGATGACGAAGTTCACGCGTGCCTTTCTTGGACCGGATGGCGGGTAGCAATGGGTTTTTGTATATCTTTTCTGCATCTTTCTTTTTTCCTTTTCTTTTTTGGTAAAGTAACTGGGAGCCGGAGTCAGGCCATGGTAAAAAGTAAAAAAGCATTGGGGTGGATGAGAAGATCAGGAGATTTTACAAATCTGGGGAAAGCATTATAAAGTTAAAGATAAACCCATAAACAAAACTAGCTACGATATTGTAATAAATAAGTTCATCCAAACTTGTTCCTTTTCTAGAGTCTGCAGTCGCAGACTTGTATTTAGGCAGAAGGTAACATTGCATGGAAGTACCGGTACCGGAGCCGTGCTGTTTCCCACGTCCTCCCCACAGGTTTGAAGCAAAACAAATAGAGTGTTTGAGAAGTCTCGAGATGGATGGTTTGGGGGTGATATCACACTGTTCCGGTGTCCGGAGTTCATTTTGTCCCACGAGAGTAGAGCTATTTTGGGCAGTGGGCAGTCAACAAACCGTGCCGGTGGAGTACGGTATTTAGCGAAGGGGGAACAAATTGATTCCCTCCCTTGACCCTGCAACGTCCTGTCTCAACCTTGCTCAAGAGATGTGGAGAGAGAGGTGTGTGAGCAGGCCCAGCAGGGCAACCAAAGACCGGCTCGAGTTCCCCAGCACCCCCCGAAAAAGAAAGGATGGGTTTTCCTCAGAAATTCAGAATTTCAACGCTTCCCTCTTCCACATCCGAATCAAGTCCAGTCCAGGAAACGCCCTGATGAACTGACAGATCTGGGTTTCCTCAGATTGCCCAAAAAGGTTCACCCAGAACTCCAAGAGGCCGCTGAGGTTAGCGCGGAGGGTAAGCTTGAGGTTGGGGGTATTTCCAGATTTGGAACAGGGAGAGGGATGAGTTAATTCGATACGATACCGGTATTGCGAAAAAAATTGTTCCCCCTCCCTCCCCCATGCTATTGCTATATACCGGTACCGGTATCATGCTTCGCTTGGGGTGGGGAAGGGTGAAGAGAGAAAAAAAAAACATAGGGGTAATTCTCTTAATTTTCGGGGATTTCTGCAACGTGTTTTCTGTTTACTTTGCTTTACTTGTGCTCGCTATCTGGGGTTCTAGTGCCTGTCGCATGATGGTTATGGGTAACAAATGGGCGTAGCTGGAGCAGCGTAAGATTTTTTTTCCTTTCTTTCTCGGTCTATTATCTGTTGAAAGAGAGATGAGAGCGGAGGAGTTTTTGTCACAAGTGAGTGAGAGTGTGTGAGAGGAAGAGAATGCCTAGCGATCTTAAATAACCCAGTTTTTTCGATCATAGGATATAAGCAGCGTGTATTGGTTGCATATCGATGTGATGTGTTTACTCTGCAAGTATGTGGGCAACTAATTATGTCCATGTGTGTAGATGGATGATGAGTGAGGGGGTGGAGGGAAGTGAATATCCTAGAATCAAAAGCCCACCCCAGCCAATCATTGGACATTAGCTGAAAATCCGTGCCAGAAGGCATAACCCAAGAACCTTCTTTTCATGCCCTTTAGGGGGCAGAGAGGAGAGAAAGTCTGCTCATCATTACATCTTTCTCCTTGAACGAGGAGAGGGAAGGAGGGAAAAGGTTGTAGAGACACGGATCAAGAAAGGAAGCGCACAAAGAATCAGCCTCCCTTCCCTTGTCATTGGCTTCTTCCCTTATTGTTGGTTCTCGTTACTCATGGCAGAGTAGTGGCCCGTTGTCGAATCTGTAAGCAGCAAGTGCCGCCTGGTGTTGCTCTCTCTGCCCCAAACTTGCTTTTTTTCTACTCCCTTTCTCCTCCCCCCCTTCTCCTTCTTCCTCTCCCTCTCCGCTCTCCTCTTCCTTCTTCTCTCTTCCTTTTTCCCCCCGTTCCTTTTTGACTCCTCTCCACAACTCCACACTCCCTTCCCTCCGTCTCCGCTCTCTTCCCCTCCTCTCCCCCCGCCACCACCCCCTTCTACCTTCTTTCGCAGTAGTAACAGCAGCAGCAGTAGTAATTCTCTTTCCCCACCGGTGCCCCCGTCTGCATTCTACAGCCCAAAGCAATTCTTTCTTCGCCTTGTTTGTCGACTCTCTCCCATCCCCTATTTTACTACTACTCAGTCTGTCCTGCTGTTGGGGTGTTTGTCTTTCTCCCCTTTTTGTGCTGAGCACTTCTCGTACATCATCACTTTTGTACATCTCAAAAAAATTCCGTCCCCTACCATCCAAAGAGTCGGTCGTCTTCTGTTCATCGCCCGTCTTTATTCTGGCCCACATCGCCACACACATACCCCTACTACAAGTCGGTGTCTTTAACTATTACTATTATTTTCATCCTTGGCCCCATCAGCTTCGTGCACTTGCCATTTCCCGTTTGTCGTTTTTGCCCTACAAGGACTTTAATCGGCTTACAAAAGGATCTGATTCTACAACCCTCTGGTCTAGCTGAAAAATCCAATCACGGAACAATTTTTCCCTCCTTCTCTTTCTTTCGACGACTACTCTAACCCTCCCTTCTGTATTTAATCATCGACACATTTTTTCTGTCGAGCATTTTTCGTTCTTTTCTTTTGCATCCCATTCGATATTCTGGGACTGTTAACTGAGACCTAACGACATATCGTCGGATCGTCTTCTATTTTCTAATCTTCTACCTTCGACAAGTGGTTTTACCGTCCTTACTATCCCTCATTAAAGGCTAGACATCATGAGTATGGACGCAGGCGGTCTTGCTCAAATTAATTACTTCCACCAACAGGCGAACCCGACATCCTTCGCCTCCAGGGGAAAGGGTTCGCATCTGAGGAACATCTCCGTGCCAGTTCCTTCCAACAACCTCTCTGCCCCAGCAGACAATCAGACCGCTACTACTCCTCGCACAGCAAGGTCTGCATTGTTGGCTGGGCTTCGGACTGCACCGAGGACTCCGAATCCATCCCCCGCTTCTGCTTCTCTGACAGATAGTGGTCTCGAATCCAAGTATAGCTCGCCTGGATCGTCCGGTTTTGTTCCGCAAAATACTCGCTCTGGACAGTCCCCCAACCGCTACCGAGGATACCAGAGTTCCCAGGGTACTCCCTATTCTGCAGCTTCTCAACAGTTGCCTACCCCTCCGTCGTCGTCTTCCCCTGCACTCGGCTTGAATGGTGAAATGTTCGAGTTGTCTGACGAGACCGACAATGAGAAGTATCAACAATTGCTCGCGACCAATTTCATCCTCGCTCAGAAACAGGCTGAGCTCCAGGCTCAGTTGGCCAACTCTGTTGCTGCTCATCAAGTACAACTTCTTCAACTACAGCAGCTTCAGCTCCAGTCTTCCGGGTCTAGCAACTTTGCAACTCCTCCTATGAGCCCCGGCGGTTTGGGCTCGTACATGCAGCAATCTGCAAATGCTGCCAACATGAATGCAAATAGATATTATCCTATCTACAATAACATTTATGGATACTACGCACAACCCCAGGTCTCGGTGGATTACCTGCAGCAATTCCAGCAACAGCAGCAACAATCCCCTCCCGCTTCTGCTCAACCTGAGAATAACGCGCCTGTTTATCAACCCCCTCAGCAACAGCAGCAGCAGCAACAACAAACACAATCCCAGGAAAGACAATCCCCCACTTTGAATGCTTCTACTGGACGTTCGGGTCGGTCTAGGTCGCCACCAAAGCTCACACTTAATCAGCCGACCAACTCCAGCGGTTTCAAACGCGGTCATAGAAAGGCTAGCTCTTTGTCCACATGTGTGAATGTGAGCAACTTGGATATCGCAGAGCCTCCGAAGACCTCGCTCCCTAAGATAATGCCCACTACGCCGATGACGGCAACTTTTGCCCCAGGGCATGCCAGCGGATCTCATCCTATTCGCCAACCTCGTGGCCCTCCGGCCTTTGAAGAATTGAAGGCTAAGCCGACGAACAAGGATGGAGGAAGCAAGAACTTTGCAACCAGACAACGCCGACGGGCCGTCTTCAAGTTGGTTACTGCAGGGATGGAGAGGAGGACTGCTAGATCTGCTTCTAGTTCTATCGGTGGCACTATGACTCCTGTCTCGGAAAACGAAGGTTTTGGATTTGAGGATGCTGAGAGTGTGTCTTCATCCCTCTCTGGACGTGCGAGCCGTACGAGCATTCGTGGAGGGGAGTCTCCACAAGACTACAGCGCCTCTAGCGTCAGCGGCGATGAGGGTGTTAGTGTGAAGCAAACTGGGAGTAAAGAATCCGGAGGATTGAAGGCTCCTAGATTGGTTTTCAGTTCCGCGACAAAAAGAAACAGCGCCCAGTTTTAAGCGCGTAATTGCTTGGTGTTAATGCATTTGCTTTTGGTCTTATCGGGCCGTTACTTTCACTGGTTGTTTTGTTTTCCCATGTTTTTTATACTCCCTGACTTTACTCCTGTCTGTGCTTTTACTATTGGTGTTTGAAAACTCGTATGTTATGAATTAAGTGCTTGGGATGGACAGCAGCTGAACTTTGTTTTTTTTTTTGGAAATGGGGGGACAATAACTTCGTTTCACTGCTTTTTTTCTTTTAACTCTTTCTTCCTTTTAGTTTCGAGAGCTGAAATTCGAGAGAAGGGGAGATACCAGGGGCAAATGGAAATCCTCGAGGAATTTTTCGATACGCACGAGAAGTATGATTGAGGCAGTTGGTTTTTTTTTCCTTTTTTTTTTCCTTTTTTTTTTCCTTTCTCTCTTACCTAGTTGCTTAGCTTTGGTGATGACATGGGGTGTGTTGGAAGAGAGGGGGATTGCAAGCAAATGGACATTTGAAATGGATTGGACGGAATGGGGAATTGGGAGAGCTTTATTTGTACGTTTTAGTGAGATTCGGGATTGTGCTTTTTATACGACTTGTTAATCGAGGTTGTGGAGTTTTCCTCTTTCAAATTCTTATGGACGGGGGTGGATTGAATTGAATTGCAAAGCAGAGAGGTGAGAAGGAGAGTTGAGGGTTTGTAGATGGATTGGGGATGGAGGAGCGCGATGGGAGGCAAATACAAAAAACAAAGGATGAAGTTCAGAAATGGAGAAAATAAGAAGGTTCAATTCGATATTTGCTTTAACTTTTTCTGCTGCTGTTGTTTTTACACTAAGATGGTGTTTGAGATGAGCCTGAGGGATTCAAGGCTGAGGTGCATGCGCGATTGGGAAACGTTTTCCTGGGTTGGGTAGACGGATCCACGGGAAGACGGTTGATTGATTGCTTGTGGGCGGAATATGCACATTTTACTTTTGTCTTTTTAGATGATGTATTTTTTACATATCTCCCCTCTCGTATTGTTTGTGGTTTAAAAATTCTAGCACTTTTTATTATTCTCCACTCCTTTCCTTTCCTTCTCCCACCAATCTCGTGCCTGTACTAGTACAGTACGGTACAACCACCGGGTGGAATGTATCGGCACCCGCCCATTTTGCACCAAAAGTATCCTACTCTATAGGCATTTATCAAGCCCTTGTAATGCAAACAAAAATATACTGGCAATTAAAATCGAGTGGGGGAGTCCATGAGAATTTGCTTTTTTCACAATTTTCTTGTATTGAAAAAATTGTTGACAAGAATGGCTGTGGTGTGTATGGTAGTAAAGCAGGCGGTACTTGCAATTTTGTATGAGAGCTGTATCAATGACGGCTTTCTCCCCACCTGTACTCCGGGGTACCCAAAAGTCGGGCGCACTTCTCGAACGGGCAGGGTATCCGCGTGGCAACCGACACAAATTAGGAAATAAGAGTGATTTCTCATGATTACAACAGGTGAAGGACAAAAGTTGGGCGCACTTTGCAACTTCTTTCTTCTGAGAGTATTATCCCCCCTACAAGCAGGCCCAGAGACCCACAGGATCACCAGTCTGCTTTCATCACACTTGTATCCAAAGGCTAGTATTCATAACTTAGTACCTGCCAGACTTGTGGTTGTTTATTGAGCCATGAAGGGGGTATGGAGAGGAGAAGGAGGTCAATCGAGGGTGGGCGTCAATCCTGCGATCAGCATAGGGGCCTGGTCACCCGGACCAAGGACAAGCCCCAAGGCTGCCAAGCCTAACAAGGGTACTGCGCCCGACTTTTTTTTTTTTTTTTTTTTCTTCAACTTTTCAGCATTGTAATAGCTAGCTACTTCTACACTATAACAAATACATTATGGGCTTTCTGTAGCAACTTAGCTGTCTGCCCTTATATCCCCAAAATCCTGGTTCACCCAACCCCCTTGGACACTAATGAACTGCCCAAAATCTGTTTCTTTGGAATATCCTCAGCCGGTATGTCCACCCTAAACCATTAGCCTGAACCTAGTTAAGAGCAAACCCCATATCTCCCTAACCAACCTGTCTCTGGAAAGTATCACCTGGTCCAGCCCACAAAATCCAAAATAAAGGAAATATACAAAATATATCAAAGAATCATTCCGACAGCCTCCCCCAAGTAATAGTGGGTATTAATCCCAACCCCAACTTTTTTCTCTCTTAACCGGGCGCCCTTCTCAGGAACGGTAGTCGCTTACCCTGGTTAACTACCAGAAGCATCAGCAAAAATAAGTCTCTGCGCCCTGTGCGCCCTGTGCCTCTGGCACACCTGGTGCACATAATGTCAACCATGAATCAGGACACAACCTTGTACTCGCTTAACTCAGAGCGTACCTGGTGCAACACCACAACTTTCTGAACGCACCTGGCAAAACACTACATTTTCCTGAATACACCCGGTCCACCTGACGCAATACTACATCTTCCTGAACACACCTGGCGCAATACTACATCTTCAGGAAAGAGTCAAGGGTGTCCCCTCATCCACTCCTGACCTAGGTCACAGCATATATCCAGTTCATAAAGCCCTTTTAAATAGTCTATTTTATCTACTAGTTATTTACATAAGAACTGCCCTGTCACTACCAGTTGAAAAACCCGGCATTACGACCCCCACCTTTCAGAAGACTCTATAGCGCGATGGAAAATTATCATAGGGAGACGCCCTTTTGGCAGTGTACAGCCTGGATGGTGTAGAACGCGGTCCCAAAGGGGCTTCGCGATCGCATGCCTAACGCCCCCAGAATCTGGCCTTAAAGTGAGCGCTCTCCAAACACCCCAGACTAAAAAAACCCGACATAATGACCCCCCCTTCAGAAGACTCTGTAGCGCCATGGAGAATGCTCGTATAGAGACATCCTTTTGGGGGTGGACAGACGGGATGGTGTAGAACGCTGTGGTCAAAGGGTTCCGCGATCGCATGCCTAACGCTCCCAGAATCTGGCTTTAAAGTTAGCGCTTTCCAGACATCTAAAAATACCCGGCATAATGACCCCCCCATCAGATGACTCTGTAGCGCCATGGGAAATACTCATATGGGGATGTCCTTTTGGTGGCAGACAGATGGGATGATGTAGAACGAGGTCATAAAAGGGCTCCATGATTGCTTTCCTAACGCTCCAGGAATCTGGCATCAAAGTCAGCACTCTCCAAACACCCAGGACTAAAAAAACTAGGCAGAATAACCTCCCCTTCAGAAGACTCTGTAGCTCCATGGAGAATGCTCGTATGGGGACATCCTTTTGGCGGTGGACAGATAGGATAGCGTAGAACGCTGCCGTCAAAGAGTTCCATGATCGCATGCCTAACGCCCCCAGAATCTGGCTTTAAAGTGAGCGCTCTCCAAACACCCCGGACTAAAAAAGCCCGGCATAATGACCCCCCCTTCAGAAGACTCTGTAGCGCCATGGAGAATGCTCGTATGGGGACGCCCTTTTGGCGGTAGACAAATGGCATGGCGTAGAACGACGTCGTAAAAGGGCTTCGTGATTGCATGCCTAACGCTCCGGGAATCTGGCATCGAAGTCAGTGCTCTCTAAACACCCAGTACTAAAAAAACCTGGCATAATGACCCCCTCTTCAGAAGTGTCTGTAGCGCCATGGAGAATGCTCGTATAGAGACGTCCTTTTGGCAGTGGACAGATGGGATGACGTAGAACGATGTCGTAAAAGGGCCCCATGATCGCACTGTTAATGCTCCAGAATCTGGCATCAAAGTCAGCACTCTCTAAACACCCAGGACTAAAAAAACCAGATATAATAACCCCCCCTGCAGAAGACTCTGTAGCGCCATGGAGAATACTCGTATGGGGATGGCCTTTTAGCGGTGGACAGATGGGATGGCGTAGAACGCTGTCGTCAAAGGCTTCCGTGATCGCACACCTAACGCCCCTGGAATCTGGCTTTAAAGTGAGCACTCTCCAAACACCCTGGACTAAAAATACCCGGCATAATAACCCCCCCCCTTCAGAAGACTCTGTAGCGCCATAGAAAATACCCCTATGGGGACAGTCTTTTGGCGGTGAACAGATGGGATGGCATAGAACGCTGCCGTCAAAGGGTTCCGTGATCGCATGCCTAATGCTCCCGGAATCTGGCTTTAAATCAGCGCTTTCCAGATATCTAAAAAAACTCAGCATAATGACCCCCCCTTTAGAAGACTCAGTAGCGCTATGGAAAATACTCGTATGGGAACGCCCTTTTGGCGGTCGACAGATGGGATGGGGTAGAACGCCGTCATTAAAGGGTTCTGTGATCGCATGCCTAACCCTCCTGGAATCTCGCTTTAAAGTCAGCGCTTTCCAGACATCAAAAAGAACCCGGCATAAGGACTCCCCCTTCAGAAGACTCAGTAGCGCCATGGAAAATACTCATATGGGGACACCCTTTTGGCGGTCGACAGATGGGATGGGGTAGAACACCGTCGTTAGAGGGCTCCGTGATTGCAGACCTAACGCTCAGGAAATCTGGCATCAGATCCAGCATTCTCTAAACACCCTGGACTAAAAAAACCCGGCATAATAACCCCCTCTTCAGAAGTGTCTGTAGTGCCATGGAGAACATCAGCAAAAGTTCACATTTGACCCCCATACCTCATGAGGGATAGGGGGTATGGGGGGCCAAATTATAAAACTCAAGTTGTTGTATCTCTCGTCCATGCCCCATAACTCCGGAATAAATCCGGGGTTACGGGGCATTTTTTTTAGCGTCGGTAATTTCGTTGTCATGCAACGTTTTCTGGACGCACTTCGTCCTCTTTGAGCCGTTGCACGGTCCATCCGCGCTTGACTCTTCTACTTTAGTTTATCTGGCATTACCTCTCGCGCCAGGAATTGTTCCGTTATGGATTTCTGCCCCATGACTCAATCATGCTTCCCCACAGCCCAAACACGCCGTTGTATGGTCCATTCCAGCTTTGACCCTTTCCCCTGTATTTCATCCGGCATTACCTCTCGCGTCAGGAATTGTTCCGTTGAGGATTTCTGCCTCACGACTCAATCATGCTTCCCAACAGCCCAAACACGCCGTTGTCTGGTCCATTCCAGCTTTGACCTTTCCCCTATAGTTTATCCGGCATTACCTCTCGCACCACGTATTGTTCCCTTGTTGATCCAAACATCCTGTTCTGAATTTCCTATTGACAAACTCTTCGCGACTCCGAACGTCCGCAATGCATTGTTCCCCGTAGTTCTTCTGCTTTCCTAATTCTCGCTTATTTCTCCCCTTCCTCCTTGCCATTGCCCCATGACCTAATCCAGCCCCAATAATTTCTTCGTGTATACAATATCTAAGCGGACGCTATTCGTCGCTTTCGCGACGAGGACCGTCCATTATTTAATGATGCGTGGCCTTGCGGTGGCTTATTCCTTCACTGTTCTCGCCTTCCTGCCTTCTTCATGGCTCTTTGGGACTTTCCTTTGGCCCCAAGCGACTTTCCCCTGATGTCTTTTTCACAAACTGGGTTGAAGTCTAACTCTAAGTGGCATATTCAAAATAATAATAATAATAATAATAATAATAATAATACTAATAATAATAATAATAATAAGCTCTTTTATTTGTTTATTTTATTTAAATCTACATTTGTCCCAAATAGGACATTACGCGTCCCCATTCAATTCCTCTTCGGGAGCCTCAACTGCCTCACCCACTTCGGGATCTGAATGATCGTCCTCCACCTCGCTTTCCTCATTGCCTGAAATCTGCAAATCCAAATATCCTGCGGCTTCTCTGTCCTCCAGTGGGGCACGAGACTCCTGATCCGGTATCAATCCGCCCTCCCGCAGCATTTTCTTAATACGTTTTTTTGTATCTTCAACAAGTTTATCTCGCACTCCTGGCGGCAGTCTTTGCCAGGTAGCACGCTGTTGAAGATAGACATCTAAATTTTCTAGTGAGTACGATAGGCTTTACAACGGCGGATTTGAACCTTTAAAAAAGTCAATACTAACTTTGTGCTGTCAGAGCGGAAAAATCTGGAGGTTGAACAAATGATCCGGAACTTCAAGCCTTCAGAGAATGATACAGACATGCCGTGGTAAGGCATATCAGGACGTTGTTAGTACGATTAAGAAATGATTTATCGGTCCTCCCTCGCATTCTCAAACCCCGGTACCACTTGTGAAACAAGAGTTTTGCTATCTCTGGCGCAGAAAAGCGCCAACCACAGTCCTGTCTGGGTAAGCCTTATCTCGTCTCACCGGGGACGATCTGAGTTTACTAACTTGTTGTTTACTTGGGTGGCATGTAAACCGATCATTTTCGAGCAAATAGGCAACTCGCGCCTTTATTTCGGCTGGTGGTTTTTGCGAGAAGTCATACAGGTCCTCAATCATATTCTTGCTCTCTGAAACTAGATGTGACCTGGCGCTAGACTGCCTCGATTTCAACTAAATGTATCTAATTAGCCGTGATCAGTCTCCAATAGGACGTTCTTCGTCAATTAAAGGACTTACAAAAGTCATTGCCTGCCTTTCCATTACCCTATTTCCCCAACCTAACTTTCTAGCTGCCTTTACCCAATAACCTTCCAGAAGCGTATCGTTTTCAGCAGGCTTTACAAAGGGATTAACAAACCACGTATGATACCGGACCATATTTGCAGCGTTCTCAAAGATGATCCTCGCCTCACCCTGCAATGTATTGCTTTTTGCCGATAGTGTGATAGGGGTCCCGATATTAGACTCTGGAAAGTCTGGATCAGCTATACTACGTCGTGAATGGGACGGCATAATTTCTTCCTCCTCAGGCGTATCAGGAATATAGGGTGAGAATTGTGATGAATCGTCTCTGAGATGGCCGGAATGTAATTGTGCTGCCTGCTCTTGTGATGCAAGCCCCTGCGAAGGGCCATTTAGAACCCCCTGTGAAGGGCCATTTAGAACCGGCGTTGGGGTGTTCTCCGTACTCTTTCTTATAAGTATGTCAATTGAAAAGATTATTAGATTTACTTACATATCTTAACCGGCTCCTGACCCTCCGTGGAAGTGGCTGCGGGAGTGGTTCAGCAGGACGTCGTTCATCCCATCGGCGACGTCTAGGAGGAATGTCATCATCGTCAACATCTGTAGGTTCCTCTTCCTCAAAATGAACTCGTCGTTGTGTTTCCAGTGCTGGCGTTGAAATATCCATGAAGGCTACTGGAGGTCTCGACGATGATGCCTGGGCTCGGGGGGCTAGTCCTACTACTCTGGTCAAGAATGGGATATTTAAGTCTTGGGAGAGCTCACATTGGCCTCCAGGAGGCGTGACTGACCTCTGCTCGTATTTCTATTCATGATTGCGCGTTTATATGAAAGAACTAGAGGAGAAAAAGGAATTAGATGTAGAGATAAAAGTCCCGACAGGAATCGAACTCACGGCGTCGTATTGGGGACGAACAGCGTCGTATTGCGGACGAACAAGCTTTATGTTATTGTTACTACACGGACTCCTAGCTATGACCCAAGGTCCGTGAGAATCATTGGCATGGGCTCGGACTATCCTACAGCCATTTGGCCTCCGAATGTCTCAAAGGCTACGTGAACGGATGGCTCTGAGCCGAATAGAGACTGTCTATTCGGGATTGCCGGGACAGGATTTCATATGCGGGGCTGGGATGAACATAACTTATCATTTCAAAAGATTGGATTATACATACTAGGATAGGATAAAGGATAAAAGGGACGTTTAGCGTCCCAGAAAGCTTTCTATTGCACTTAACTAATTCTAAAAATAAAAAGACTACTAAAAACATTTTAAAATC
>NESQ01000621.1:0-29398 GCA_003070745.1 Tuber borchii
AAATCCGCCGTTCTAAAGCCTATCGTACTCACTAGAACATTTAGATGTATATCTTCGACAGCGTGCTACCTGGCAAAGACTGCCGCCAGGAGTGCAAAATAAAATCATTGAAGATAGCAAAAAACGTATTAAGAAACTGCTGCGGGAGGGCGGATTGATACCGGATCAGGAGTCTCATGTGCCACTGGAGGACAGAGAAGCCACGGGATATTTAGATTTGCAGATTTCAGGCGATGAGGAAAGCGAGGTGGAGGACAATCTTTCAGATCCCAAAACTGGGGAGGCAGTTGAGGCTCCTGAAGAGGAGTTGAATGGAGACGCGTTACGTCCTATTTGGGACAAATGTAGATTTAAATAAAATAAAAAAATAAAAGAGCTTATTATTATTATTATTATTATTATTATTATTTTGAATATGCCACTTAGAGTTAGACTTCAACCCAGTTTGTGAAAAAGACATCAGGGGAACGTCGCTTAGGGCAGAAGGAATGTCCCAAAGAGCCATGAAGAAGGCAGGAAGGCGAGAACAGTGAAGGAATAAGCCAGCGCAAGGCCACGCATCATTCAATAATGTACGGTACTCGTCGGAAATGCGACAAATAGCATCCGCTTAGATATTGTATACAGGTAGAAATTATTGGGGCTGGATTAGGTCATGGGGCAATGGCAAGGAAGAAGGGGAGAAATAAGCGAGAATTAGAAAAGCAGAAGAACTAAGGAGAACGGTGCATTGCTGACGTTCAGAGTTACGAAGAGTTTGTCAATAGGAAATTCAGAAGATGATGTTTGGATCAACAAGAGAACAATGCGTGGTGTGTGAGGTAATGCCGGATAAACTATAGGGGAAAGGTCAAAGCTGGAATGGACCAGACAACGGCGTGTTTGGGCTGTTGGGAAGCATGATTGAGTCGTGAGGCAGAAATCCTCAACAGAACAATTCCTGGCGTGAGAGGTAATGCCAGATGAAATACAGGGGAAAGGGTCAAAGCTGGAATGGACCATACAACGGCGTGTTTGGGCTGTTGGGAAGCATGATTGAGTCGTGGGGCAGAAATCCATAACGGAACAATTCCTGGCGCGAGAGGTAATGCCGGATAAACTAAAGTAGAAGAGTCAAGCGCGAATAGACTGTGCAACGGCTCAAAGAGGACGAAGTGGCTCCAGATAACGTTGCATGATAACGAAATTACTGACGCAAAAAAAAATGCCCTTTAACCCCAAATTTATTCCGGAGTTATAGGGCATGGACGAGAGATACAACAACTTGAGTTTTATAATTTGGCCCCCCATACCCCTTATCCCTCATGAGGTATGGGGGTCAAATGTGAACTTTTCCTGATAACGAAAGCAGATCTGGACAATTATACAGCAGAAGAATACCTACTTACCAGCATGAATACAGCACTCCAAGAACCATGGGGAGCAGATAGTAGTGATTTCGTCAGCACGGAGACACTAGCCAAATGGGCAATCAAGAAGGAATCCAAGTTTGCCACGGTCAAATACATCCAGAAAAAGACAACCACAGAAAAAAGCGCAAGCATTCCGCGAAACCTAAATGGAATCTTCAGGCCGACAAGCAACAACACCTCGGAAGGAGATCCACTGGACTTGGAAGCAACATGGTGGAAGCCCAGACTACACTCTGAGGAATTCAAAAGAAGAATAAGGGAAAAACTATCTCTCAAATGCGCAGGGGCAGGGCATCAAGTATGAAATTGCGATAGACCTAGAGACGGAAGGAACTAGACCGTGAACCCCAAACAGGGACAATTCCAGAGAAGGGTGGGACCTTGGGCGGCTAAGCCGAGCATAAAAGAAATCGAAGTCAAGGAGTACTCTGAATAGTCGGGAAACGACGAAAGTCCCTAGTAAAAGATGGTACTAGGGATAGACCAGAACGAAAACCCATCATCATGGAAAATTACTGCGCGGCCGTCAACTATACGGAATCACTCGAACGAGAAAACAATCATATCATGATAAAGATACAGCTATACTGTAAACAGGAGTCAGTTAAGATAAACGCGATGATCGATTCAGGGGCCACTGAAGACTATATCGACGAAGGCATACCTACGCAACACGGAATTAAGAAAACAAGGTCCAAGAAAAGAAGGGAGATTTCCCTGGCAGATGGAAAACCAAGCGCTATGGGTCCAGTTACCCATCTGGCGAAAGTACCTATAGATATCAATAGCCATAGGAAATTGGCAACCTTTCAAGTGGCAAATTTCCAAAACCATGAAGTCATTCTAGGAATGCCATGGTTACGAACGCATAATCCTACTTACGAACGCATAATTCTACGATTGATTGGGATCAGAAGAAAATCACATTCAACAGCAAACGATGTATGACATGGTGTCTGAACAGTTTGCCAGTTGCATATGTAGTACCAGAAGATGAGGCTTGGGAGGAAAACCTCCTCACCAAGTACTTGGAAGTACAAACTAAAAGGGACGAATGAGTCCAAGTTCAAAGATTATCTCCTCAGGCTAGGATGCCTATGAAAGGATCAAAGGAGGCAGCAGGACATGACCTGTATGCCAATGAGCAAGTCTGTATACTTGCAGGAGAACAGAAGACAATCAGAACTGGAATACTTATCGGGCTACCCCAAAACACCTACGGGCGCATCGTTCCGCAAAGTGGTTTACCAGTCAAACACAGAGTCACAACTAACGCGGGGGTAATAGACATGAACTATACCGGGGAAATTAAGGTGGTATTTGTCAACCAAGGTACCGACCAGTTCTAGGTAGAATAAGGCGATCAGATCAAGCAATTGATTATCGAAAAAGTCAACACGGAAGAACTACAGGAAGTTCATGAGCTGAAAAAAATGGATCGAGGAACGAAAGGGTTCTGAAGCACAGCCAAGTCTGAAAAAGACACAGGAGCGATTAGCATCAGCGAAATATCGGCAAAAGCATTCGGAAGTATTTACTAAATAGGAGAGACAACAGGCATCCTAAGATGGGACCCAGTCCATGACGAGATCTACTTGGAAAAGATCAATATCAGCACCGAACTGGCAATCAAGGAAAAACAGAAGAAGCAGGAGGAAGAAAAACAAACCCTCCAAGAAACAATACTAAAGGAATATCATGAATACCTCGATGTATTCGAAAAAGGAGAAAAGACAACATTACCACCGCATTGAAAAGGAATTGACCTAGGTATCGACCTAGAACCTGGAGAGAAAGTACTCGACAAAAAGATCTATCCACTCAGGTACAATGAGATCCAGGAACTAGACAAATACATCAAGCAAAATGAAGCAAGAGGATGGATAAGACAAGTGAAGGCCGAAAGGGCATCACCAATCAGGTTCATCAAGAAAAAGAATGGAAGCTTGAGACTCTGTGTAGATTATCGAGAACTTAACGAAGTCACAAAAAAGGACTGATATCCATAACTCCTGATAGGTGAACAGTTAGAACAGCTCAGAACAGCCTGGTACTTCACAAAACTAGATATCAAGAATGCCTACCACAATATCAGAATCTGAGAAGTAGACGAACACAAAACAACTTTCAGCAGTAAGCTGGGCACTTACGAATATCTGCTGGTACCATTCGGACTATGCAACGCACGAGCAGCATTCCAAAAATGGATCAACAGGGTGTTACTACGATATATCAACATGTATTGTATAATATATTTGGATGACATCCTTATATACTCAAAAAACCTGGAACAACACTGAAAAGAGGTCAAGAACATACTGGAAGATCTCCGACCATCAGGGATGAAAGTAAAGCCATCAAAATACGAGTTCCACAAAAAGGAAACAGAATACCTAGGATTTGTGTTTAGCCAAGAAGAAGTCAAAGTCGACAAAGTTAAAACTCAGGCAATATGGGAATGGCAACCACCAAAGACAAAAACAGAGAATCAACATTTTCTAGGATTCTGCAACTTCTATCGACAATTCATAAAAGGATTCAGCAGAATAGCAAAACCACTATATGAACGGACACACAAAAAATCTGACGGTAAATGGAAATGAGAAGACAAAGAACAAGAGGCCTTCGACGCACATCAGCAAAAAAAATTCTCCCTCATGTATTACCTACATATCTCCCTGTATCTGCTGGTTATGCCACCTCCCCCGGTCCCTCCTGTCCCTCATTCATTTACCGCCTTTCCTAAAGACCCAACAGGCCTTGTGAAAGCCCCATACATGGGTTCGGCGCCATTTATCGTCCTCTTTTGCAGGTGGCCCCTAGCTTGCTCCACTAGCGAGGAGATCTCGCTTAACTGACCCCTGTTTTTTTTTGCATTTCTATCCAGCCCATTTTGGCTGTTGTGCGTCCGCTTGGACCTGTGCGCGTCCGGAACAACCTTGCCTGTCTCAGCGCCCCATCACACTCTTAGTGCTCTCCCTTCCCCTTGATTTCTCCGTTATGGAATTCTTCCCCCTGGGGACGTTCTTCACATCATAACATGCACTCTCTGCCCCTGGTGCGCGTCCGGAACAAGCTCATCTCTCTCAGAGTCCCATATCGCACTTTGCTCACCCTCTCTTTCCGTGATATCTCCGTTATAGATTTCGTCCACTGGGGGACGTTCTTCAGGTCATAACATCTACTCTCTACCCCTGTACCGACCCCATACACCCTTCTGTTTCCAAAGTATGCATGCCAAATCTGTTTTATTTCACTAAAGGCCGTATCTTTTGTGCCTCCTCTCTTCCTTCTCCTGACATTCATGATTCGCTTTGCCTTTCTGTACCACTCCTATTTGTCGCCTCGGTTAGTTCACCATCGATATCCTTAGGTGTCTCAAAATGGACCGCGACACGTCCCGTTTATACCATTTTTTGTTGCTTTCTTTCTACTGTAAAGTTATCAATAAATTCTATTAAATATTTCTAAATCAATCCTACTATTTACATACCAGCGGTTGTTATCCGTACCACTAGTCTCAGGCACTAAATGCGCCATGCCCATGATCCGTTTGATACTAACGACTATCTCAGTTGTTCCATTTGTGCCTTTCGCTGTGCCCAAAGTAAAGGTAACAAGTCCCGTGATATCGCTGAGCTTCCCCGAGTTCTCAACATATAGTATATCTACTAATACCAGTCTATCTACTAAACCCGTTCTTAGGTCTCGAACTTTCATTATCGAAACCAAGCGGGCCAGAAAACAGCCTTTTAGTGCTTTATAAATACTTCGATTACCCGAATCCACCCATAACCAATCATTCCTACTCTGCCCTGTTGACCTCCAACGCTGGGTTCCGGTACACCGAAGCAGGTGCCAAGTGACCTCCCTCTCGTCCTGAAAGTTCTCTACTGGGACACGTAAAAGCTGACATATCTCAACTGGAAACTGTTTAACCGAATCCACATCAAAATGTTGGCTTACAGACGACTTCCATCGATAATAATTGATTAAAAGGTCAGGAAAATTACTCAAACTCTGGTACAGCTGGGAAATGGTTTTCATGGTTGGTATGAAACCCATTGGTTGTTTAGTTACTGAACTCACTTGCTGTTTGTGCTGTTTGTCACGTACTTCGTCTCGAATTGGACGCGATAGATCCGCTTGGATATTCATTTCATGAATTTTGAAGCTGTCAAGTCTAGAATATGATCGGAGTATTTGTTAGCTTGCATCGTTTTTATTTGACCGCTGATAGCCCTCCTTAATCCTTGTTTTGTGACTTGTTTCACCCGATTCAGTAGAATACATGTGAATGTTCCCAAAGCGCCGTATATGGTCCCCGAAGTGACTCAACAGATGTATCTTAACAAAGTTAAAGTCTACATCCTCATTATCTATATCTACAACAATTCCATCCAAATCGCGACGTTGCTCGTCCGCAATCCGACGGCTTTTGGCAAATGTAGCTCCCAAAAGACGGTGTTGATTAAGTGCTTCACTATACTTATCTTAAATTCTGGCTGTGACCTCTCTCACTTTCCTGGCAGTGAACTTATCCTTTCGGTACTCCTTAAAAGTGACTTTGTGATCATGAAAGGCATTAAGGAACTGTTCGAGGGATTGAATCGTCTCATCGGTATGGGTTGTATATTGTGACATTAGAGTAAAGTCGACAATCGACCGGACACAGGTTTGAGCTTTGGTGAATATGGGACATTCTGCGGCACTCGGACGATGTAGGGAGGCTGCAAAACATGGTAGTATCACTCTAACCAGATTCTTCATTTCTTTTCCGGTCCACTGAGAGATCCGACTCTACTCTTTGTTCGGCGCGGAATAGCCAGGATATACATCTAAACTCTTCCACATAGCATCGAATGCTTGTAGCCATTTGTATTTCTTTTGAAATTCGATAACCCATTTCATAAGGTGTGTTTCGAATATTCCCAGATACACGACATGAAGAATATCTGGTTTGGGCAGGTCGGATTGCTGAACGTTCGGAAGCCCCCAAAAGACGCTAGGAAGCAATTTGAAGCCACAATCTGGTAGTTGTTGCTTGGCCTGCTGGTCCTTTTCACAGTATTTGTTCAAGAGATTTTGGGATTTCCTAGAATCTCATCTGGTTGCAGAACGTCTCAAATGATACCCTAGCTATTCTGGTCGAATGTCACAGACAGTGTACTAATTTTGTTGAATACCTTGCAATGTTCATAAGCAAAAAAACAGCCTACCCCCTGTGCCTTATTTCGTTGATTTTTACGTTTTGGCACATTGTGAGTCCTATGATCGCTCTATTGAAAATCCCGTTAGTTTAACTAAAGAAGATAATATTAATTCTGTTTTCTGCAAAATATGAGCAATTTTGATTAAAAACTCACTGACCTTTTACATACCGAAGTTGAGAAATTTTAGTTCATAACATAGAACTTTGTAATGTAAAATATCTATGAGATATTGATAAAAGTAGCTCATATTTGGCTAAAAGTAAGATTTGTATCTGATCATTAGGGGACATAATCAGAAGCATCATGATTAACCATGGTCACTCGCGATTAGCCAAAACGTAAAACTCAACGACATGGCTCACCGTGGAGCACAAAAGACAGTTTTCTTTTTTGCTGATGTTACCTTTTCCAAGTGATCCGCAATCCACGCCAAGAGGCGTAAGAAACACAATCGGACCTTTCCATCGGCGCATTCAACCTCAAGTCCGGAGTTCTCTAGTACAACAATTGGCGCAAAGATCGCTTCCATTAAATCACAAAGAATCTCATTGTTGACCTGCCTTTGCCGTGCATCTCTTGCTGCTATGCCCAGCATCTTTGGGGGGACGGGCAAAAGCCCCAAAAGAACGGTTGCATGTTTCGAGGGTTTGTTCCGTGTACTAGATAGGATATTTCCAATAGTCATGTATATTGGTCAGGCTTTCTTATCTCCTGAGAAATTGGTCAAACAAGTAACGTCTGAGGAATATATGATTGGTACGAGTCTTGCTCCATCCGGTAATTCATCCTTTGCTGGCTGTTAGTTTTCTGTCCTAGTAAACGGTATGGAAGCGCCGTAGAACGTCGTATTTGAATCTACCTGTGTCTCCTACCACCAATCAGTGGTATCCATCTCTGGATAAACTCTCTGAGTTGGTTCTTCGCTATTCCATTCCTTCACAGGGGCGTAAACTAAATCTTGAGCAAAACATCTTTGACGAAGTAAATATTTAGCACAATCAATAAGATTGCGGAAAAAGAATTTGTGTATTACAGAAGCTTGGTCTGGTACTTCCTCGTCCCAAATTTCCTACTTTCGGTTAGAATAGGACGTTGTAGGGTCCATTTACTTACAGCTTCGCTAAATGATACAAACCCCTCTTCCCAGCTCTTCATTCCCATACCTGATTCCAACTGATCAATGGCATCAAGGAGCCGATAAGCAAAGTTAATATTACTGCCCTCAACCTCCAAGTCCTTCTTGAAATATCTATCCATGTGATCCTTTGGTACATTTGCTTCAATAAACCACCGGGCAAGCTCAAAGTCCTTCTTGCTTCTGAATAGTGACCACATCTCATCTTCAGATCATTTGGGCTGTACAACGTCCGGTAGTGACCTTCCCGCAGTGGGGTGCGTCGTCAGTATCGGTAGTCCAACCAATGGTGTGCTTTCCTCACTGTCCGAATAATTAAGAATCTCCACCTCCGAATCGGCAGCATTTACGTAAAGCTTGAACTCTTTGGTTCAATATTCGTTTCAGCTGTACTAAATTCTTCCCCAAGTAGATTGGAGGTTAGGTTAGAGTCGGCATGGTGGGGGATCCGTGCATGCCGTGCTTTGTCGCAAATAGGCTGTACCAAGTCAAAATGCGCTGTTTCCATATGCTTCTGGTACCATGTACTTGACTTGTATTTTCTTCTGCAGTACAGGCATTGAGAGTCTTGTACCATTTACAAGAAATTAGATTTGATACAGAGTACAAAAGAGACGCGAAATTCAAACTTACTTTTCGAGACTGATCTCACTGTGCTTGAATGCGTGTGGTAATTGAATAACTAGTGCATGACCGGAACTGTGCTATAGATAGATGTTATTGTATGCAAAAAGGTGCAAATAGGACAAAATTCATCGTCACACCGTCTGTTCAGTAAATTCGAGATATTTCAAGCGATAGAAAAAATATGAGAACTTGAACAACTTTCAAGGTGTGTTGTGTGACCTGTTTGTAATTCCAAGGCCAACTCTTCAGGTCGGTCTCCCCTTCTCCTGAGCAGGATTGTACTAGTACTCGTACTTGAATGACGTTTTACGGCTCAAAACTCCCTTTTAACATTAGCTTTCAGACTAAATCCAGGTAGCGTGTTAGAGGTCCTGCAGGCATGAACATGAACAACGGCCCAGAGCCACGACAGACTCCTAAAAATCTTGAGAAGACCTTACTTACTGTACCTCGTCAGAAGTGTTCGTGATCGCTGACTAAGCAACCTCGCCAAATGCCATCTCACCAAATATTACCGCTCAGTAGTACCACTCGCGAGCGCAATCGCGACCCTACCCTACACCACAATAATACCGTGACCCTATACCTCTTCTTTTCACTATACCAATAATCTTAAATTCCAATGGTTAACCGAACCGGCTATAAATCAAAGACAAAAAAGCCAAATCCAAAGACTACTCGAACCGAAATGACAAATGTTGAAAAAGGCATCATTATCGGATTTTTCCACTGCCTTCGGAATATTGCTCTAGTTGCTCAAATCATTGGCCGACCATGGTCAACCATTAAAAGCTTTCTCACTCGCGCATGTGAGCGTCTATCCCTGGATAATATTCCTCGCCCCGGTCGCCCACCTGTTCTCAGCCAGCGACAGCGTCGCACAATTATCCTGGCAGCCAAATCCGACCGGAAAATGAACAGATCTGATTTCAGGGATAAATATGCGCCGGGTGTTTCTCTTTCTACTGGTTGGTACTACCTACATGACGAGCCTGAGTGATGGAACATGATTCTCTAACAGCTTGAAATTTATAGTGGATAGAGTACTCAGAGATGCCAATATCAAGAAATGGCTAGCCAAGTCAAGACCCAAGCTCAAAGCTGTCCATATAGCTAAGAGATTAAGATGGGCTACAGCTCATAGGAATTGGACAGCTGAGGATTTTGAAAGAGTCATCTGGAGTGATGAGTGTAGTGTGGAGAAATCTAGGGATCCAAGGCTGCAGTGGGTTTTTAGAGAACCTGGGGAGCAGTGGCTTGCAGATTGTGTTCACCCAAAGGAAAAGGATAAGGGTATTTCGCTTATGGTATGGGGGTGCTTTTGGGGTAAGAGAAAAGGTCCTTTGGTTCCTATTACTCAAAACAGCAACAAGACCAGGTATGTTAGACTCTTAAGAAGACATCTTTTTCCTGTAATTCATCAAATGATTTCCTTTGGTATGCAACTTGAAGATATTCTTTTTCAGCAAGATAATGCTCCTGTTCACAAGGCTTGTAGTGTTATGGCATGGTTTGAGAGGAATTCTATTGAATTGGTGGAACACCCCCCTTACTCCCCTGATTTAAATCCTATTGAGCATGTATGGGTTGAGCTTAAAAAGCGATTACACCAGCAGTATCCAAGGATTGGAGATACCCCAGGAGGAAAAGAAGCTGTTAAGAAGAGACTTGCACAAGTATTACCTTTGGTTTGGGAGACAATTCCTGAGGAGTTTTTTGAAAAGTTGTGGAAATCAATGCCTGGTAGAGTAGCTGCAGTATTGGAAGCAAGGGGAGGTTATACAAGGTATTAGCTAGCTTTATTTATTATTTTATTACTTTAAAATATACTTAGTAGATCATTGACCGTTGTTAAAAGATGGTGGTTGAGGGTTGATCGGGCACTCGCGCGCACACAGGCCGTTGACAACCCCTCGGTTGCCCCACCATGGCGCAACCGCAATTAAACATGTCTCAGATCACGAACACTTCTGACGAGGCACTGTAACACTTATATCTACGATTACTTTTTAAAACATGATAAGCAACGCGAATCATACCCTAAACCTCAGGTGTGCTTTATTCGGCGTATTGCAGACTTTGAGAGGGCCAAACCTAATGGCAAGCGCTCATCTACCATACCCTAATATTCCTTATCCGAACCCACATCAAGAAAGCAGGGGTAGTCACAAGCCTACCTATTACATCGTTGTACCTTAAAGCACTCTTGAAAAGCTTGTTCATACTTGTTCAACCCACCTTTTCAAGTGTACAAGCTTACCTTGTTACATGTTTGCCTCACGGCAACTGTACATCTGTACTTTTTTGTACAGGCACAGAAGGAAGTTCTACGTTCAAGTTGGGACGTTTAACAGTCTCTTTCAGACTGGTCTGAGTTGTTAGAACTCTTGATACTACGACAAATAGCTTGAATAGTACGCTCTTCCTTATATAAACCCCTCGCTACCCCGGGATTTTCCTTCTCCACTCCTTCATTACCTTCTAATCAATCTACAGCTTCTCATCATCCTTGCTTGTCCTCCAAAAGCAACCTTTCCCTTCACAACGATACGTTATATATAAACGAGAACTGTTTTCCACGATCATACAGGCTCACTCACATTTCACACCAACTATACCGGTAAGTCTCGTCCGCGGTTTCTAACGTCCGAAATGAGTAGTCCTCAGGCCTTTTGTAGGCTATACTGATTGATATCCATAGAATACCGGTAACTTACTGTTAATTGAAGCAAAGCTTTTCGATCGCTTCTACCTCCTAAAAGTAAGTTTGTGCCACAATTCGTCTCTTTCCTTCCTTCCTCGGCCTCCTAGAGATACCAACCTGAGGCCTCGTCTTTCTCACTTCTTTCTGGGGCACGATGAAGTGCTGCGTAAGTGCTTGAATGAACTTGTGCACAGCTCGTACGAGCTCTTGTAAAGCCTTAATGTGAAACGATAGCTGACCACTATTCTCTAGATACACTACCGGCTCCCCATTTTCGCTTGCTATCCCCCCCTATAGTTAGTCTTCTGTTTGTCTCATTTGCACCTTTCCTAAGATGGAATGATTCCTGATGGCCATTTGCTAGATTTCTTTGGGATTTCCGGTCTTCTTCTGCACGACAAGAACATCCTCGCCTAATTCAGGTTAGTCTTCTGCGCGTCCAATTTAGTCTTTTTTATAGGGAATCTAATTGGTTAATAGCATGCCTCCAATTCGTGGTCGTGGTCGTGTCCCCACTGCCATTTTCCGGACTGAGCTCAAGCTCACTGGTGAGGTTCGAACCGTGGAAGGGAGGAGATACCGCGCCGTTCACAGATACATTCTCCAGATGTGCAACGAGAGGAATATCACCTCTCGCATGCAGGCCGGTGACACTTTGTGGAATGAGGTTAGGACGGAGACCGTCGCACATATTGCTCCCAGAGGCTTTCGAGCAAAATTCAACTCTCCCCGTAAGAGCCAACATCGGGCCTTCCACTTTGCTCTGGATGCTCTCATCATGGATGTCGTGAAGAAGGCAGCTGAGTATCGTAGGAATGCCAGACTTAATTCCGATGCAGAGGAAGAGGGGGGAGATAGGTGCGCTGGCGGTGCATCTGGATCCGGATTGAGAGAAGAAAGGGCCGTTCCTCGTCCCCAACCGACCGTTCACAAGGAGAAACCGGTACGAATAATATTCGTTTCTACCACAGGTGCAGAGCCTGGGCAGGTTCGCCAGCTCCCATGGATATACCGTGGTAATAACGCTCTGTCAAACAAGAGTTGGCTGGCGGTTCTCAGGCACTACACTTTACAGGAGCTCGGCGAAGCTGCCTGTCGGTATGTAGAGGACGGTAAGCACCCCCGGCAGTTCATTAGAATTCTCCGCAAAATTTAAGGCATGAATGTCACTCCCGATAGCACCGACCATATCGAATTGATCGACGACGATCAGGTCAATGTCTGGCTTCATCTCTCTTAGTGCTCCACCCTTACTGTCGCCTGCTTCCTCCACCGAGCAGCTGTTGCCCCTCCTGATAGTGGGGACCCTGTTCGTCCCAATACACCTCTTGTTGGGCACAGCTGGAACTATCTCTTCCCTGGCCAATTCGACGTCGCCGAGTTCTACACTGAGCCAGAATCTGACTCTGATGAGGAGGATGATGTGGAGCGCCATGCAAGGCACAGAAGGGCCTTTCCTAGATCCCACAACGGCTGGCACAGGAGAATTCAGAGCAATGATCGTAGGGTTGTTACATTCCAGACCCACTCCCGGGAACTGATTTCGCACGCTCGAGTGTGATAGGGGCCGGCGTATATAGGCCGATATGCAGGACAAGATGTCCCAATGGTGGCTCTTCCCCGGGGATCCCACCTCCAGGGTGTGAGGTGTCAGTACATGATGCTATTGAGGAAGGAGCTGATGATAACAGTGGGGGTAATGGGGGTAATGGGGGTGATTTGGGCAATGGGAGCAATGGGGGCAATGGGGGCAATAGGGCAATAGGGGCAATAGGGGCAATAGGGACAATGCCTAGGGTTTGTCTATGCCGGGCAGCGTCTTCTTTGGGCTTTTGGGTGGTTTTTTCTTTTGTTTCACTGGCTTTCTTAGGTTTTGCTTTCATTTCTATCCATGGGTTCGGTGTCCGGAGGGGGGGTTGAGGCTTGTTTGTGCCGGGTAGTGTCTTCTTGGGTCTTTCGGGTGGGCTCTCTTTCGTTTCATGTTTTTTTTCTTAGTTTGTTTTGCTCTCGTTTCTATCCATTAGTTGGGTTTTCTGGGACTCATTTTGTGCTGGGTGCATCTTCTTTGAGCTATTGGTTAATTGTTCTTTGGTTTTATGGGCTTTACTTCTTTGCTTCTGCTTTGCTTCTATCTATTAATCATTGTCTTAATCCTGTTTGCGCTGTCATCCGGCTTTCCTATATTTTACCCTGTAGTCTTAGATTTTACTGTTTTTAGTAGTCTTTTTATTTCTAGAATTAGTTGAGTACAATAGAAAGCTTTTCTGGGACGCTAAACGTCCCTTTTATCCTTTATCCTATCCTAGTATGTATAATCCAATCTTTTGATAAGATAAGTTATGTTCATCCTAGCCCCGCATATGAAATCCTGTCCCAGCAATCCTGAATAGACAGTCTCTATTCGGCTCAGAGCCATCTGTGCACGTAGCCTTTGAGACATTCGGAGGCCAAATGGCTGTATGATAGTCCGAGCCCATGCCAATGATTCTCACAGACCTTGGATCATAGCTAGGAGTCCGGTAGTAAGAATAACATAAAGCTTGTTCGTCCGCAATACATCCTGTTGTCCCAATATGACGCCGTGATTCGATTCCTGTCGGGACTTTTATCTCTACATCTAATTCCTTTTTCTCCTCTAGTTCTTTCATATAAACGCGCAATCATGAATGGAAATCGAGCAGAGGTCAGTCCGCCTCCTGTGGCCAATGTGAGCTCTCCCAAGACTTAAATATCCCATTCTTGACCAGAGTAGTAGGACTAGTCCCCCGAGCCAGGCATCATCGTCGAGACCTCCAGTAGCCTTCGCGGATATTTCAACGCCAGAAGGAAACACAACAAGTTCATTTTAGTAAGAGCAACCTACAGATATTGATATGATGACATTCCTCCTAGACGTGCCGATGGGATGAATGACGTCCTGCTGAACCACTCCCGCAGCCACTTCCACGGAGGGTCAGGAGCCGGTTAAGATATGTAAGTAAATCTAATAATTTTTTCAATTGACATGCTTATAAGAAAGAGTACGGAGGACACCCCAACGCCGGTTCTAAATGGCCCTTCACAGGGGGTTCTAAATGGCCCTTCGCAGGGGCTTGCATCACAAGAGCAGGCAGCACAATTACATTCCAGCCATCTTAGAGACGATTCATCACAATTCTCACCCTATATTCCTGATACGCCTGAGGAGGAAGAAATTATGCCGTCCCATTCACGACGTAGTATAGCTGATCCAGACTTTCCAGAGTCTAATATCGGACCCTATCACACTATCGGCAAAAAGCAATACATGCAGGGTGAGGCGAGGATCATCTTTGAGAACGCTGCAAATATGGTCCGTATCATACGTGGTTTGTTAATCCCTTTGTAAAGCCTGCTGAAAACGATACGCTTCTGGAAGGTTATTGGGTAAAGGCAGCTAGAAAGTTAGGTTGGGGAAATAGGGTAATGGAAAGGCGGCAATGACTTTTGTAAGTCCTTTAATTGACGAAGAACGTCCTATTGGAGACTGATCACGGCTAATTAGATACATTTAGTTGAAATCGAGGCAGTCTAGCGCCAGGTCACATCTAGTTTCAGAGAGCAAGAACATGATTGAGGACCTGTATGACTTCTCGCAAAAACCACCAACCGAAATAAAGGCGCGAGTTGCCTATTTGCTCGAAAATGATCGGTTTACATGCCACCCAAGTAAACAACAAGTTAGTAAACTCAGATCGTCCCCGGTGAGACGAGATAAGGCTTACCCAGACAGGACTGTGGTTGCGCTTTTCTGCGCCAGAGATAGCAAAACTCTTGTTTCACAAGTGGTACCGGGGTTCGAGAATGCGAGGGAGGACCGATAAATCATTTCTTAATCGTACTAACGACGTCCTGATATGCCTTACCACGGCATGTCTGTATCATTCTCTGAAGGCTTGGAGTCCGGATCATTTGTTCAACCTCCAGATTTTTCCGCTCTGACAGCACAAAGTTAGTATTGACTCGTTTAAAGGTTCAAATCCGCCGTTGTAAAGCCTATCATACTCACTAGAATTTAGATGTCTATCTTCGACAGCGTGCTACCTGGCAAAGACTGCCCCAGGAGTGCGAGATAAACTCGTTGAAGATACAAAAAATGTATTAAGAAAATGCTGCGGGAGGGCATTGATACCGGATCAGGAGTCTCGTGCCCCACTGGAGGACAGAGAAGCCGCAGGATATTTGGATTGGCAGATTTCAGGCGATGAGGAAAGCGAGGTGGAGGACGATCATTCAGATCCCGAAGCGGGTGAGGCAGTTGAGGCTCCCAAGAGGAGTGGAATGGGGACGCGTAACGTCCTATTTGGACAAATGTAGATTTAAATAAAATAAACAAATAAAAGAGCTTATTATTATTATTATTATTATTATTATTATTATTATTTTGAATATGCCATTAGAGTTAGACTTCAACCCAGTTTGTGAAAAAGACATCAGGGGAAAGTCGCTTGGGGCCGAAGGAAAGTCCCAAAGAGCCATGAAGAAGGCAGGAAGGCGAGAACAGTAAGGAATAAGCCAGCGCAAGGCCACGCATCATTAAATAATGGAGGTCTCGTCGCAAACGGACGAATAGCGTCCGCTTAGATATTGTATACACGGAGAATTATTGGGGCTGGATTAGGTCATGGGCAATGCAAGGAGGAAGGGGAGAAATAAGCGAGAATTGGAAAGCAGAAGAACTACGGGGAAAATACATTGCGGATGTCGGAGTCGCGAAGAGTTTGTCAATAGGAAATTCAGATCAGGATGTTTGGATCAACAAGGGAACAATGCGTGGTGCGTGAGGTAATGCGGATAAACTATAGGGAAAGGTGAAGGCTGGAATGACCAGACAACGGCGTGTTTGGGCTGTTGGGAAGCATGATTGAGTCGTGAGGCAGAAATCCTCAACGAACAATTCCTGGCGCGAGAGGTAATGCCGGATGAAAACAGGGGAAAGGGTCAAAGCTGGAATGGACCATACAACGGCGTGTTTGGGCTGTGGGGAAGCATGATTGAGTCGTGGGGCAGAAATCCATAACGGAACAATTACTGGCGCGAGAGGCAATGCCGGACAAACTAAAGTAGAAGAGTCAAGCGTGGATAGACCGTGCAACGGCTCAAAGAGGACGAAGTGCGTCCAGAAAATGTTGCATGACAATGAAATTACCGACCAAAAAAAAATGCCCCGTAACCCCGGATTTATTCTGGAGTTATGGGGCATGGACGAGAGATACACCAACTTGAGTTTTATAATTTGGCCCCCCATACCCCGTATCCCTCATGAGGTATGGGGGTCAAATATGAACTTTTCCTGATGCACTTCACGAGTCACTCACCACAACTCCGGTACTGGTTCATTTTGATTCAAGAAGACCAATCAAGATTGAAACCGACGCTTCAAATACGTATGCGCAGGCATAGTATCTGTTACGGGGTAACTTACTCAAGGAATAGAGAAACCTAGGCCATATCGTATTCAAGGTAACGGAGGAAAGTTAGGAAGGCTTAGGAGATGATGGTTTGATAAAGGTAAAGTAATAAAATAGAAATTCTCAAATTTTTAAACTTGATAACTTATTATATTGTTAAGGTCTCTTCTCCGTTGCTTGATTTTCTCAAACTCCGGGGAATAGCCCTTACTACCTATACTAAATTCCGGCTACTTCCTGGTTCCTAACAATCATGTATCTTTCTAAGATTTCAGATTCGTCAAAGGAAGTGCGAACACTCTTTGACCCCGAATAATTGACCCACTCGATCTTAGAGAACTCCCAACAACTATTTCATCTGAGGGTGTCCCCACTCCACCAGTTGATAGTCTTCGATCTCTTCGTCCTAATAGACTATGTTCATATATGTGGTCATAATGCCAACATACTAATAGCCTTTTATCATGAAATATCGAGTGATCAGTTCGAATAGCCAGATAATAATACACAATGCAGAATATGCATATGCACCAGATAAGGAATAAAGTATTCTCGCTCTATCTTTCCAATCAGTAATCATCTTCATGGAACGTGAGTTCTTCTAGTTTCCCAAGTAGTCAACATAGTTGTCTCCAGTTGCTCCTACAACCCTGAGTCGAGGTTGGATATACGCTCCTCCATTATGGTGGCGCAGTCTCTAGTAATAATACTGGTGAGCTATTCTCGTGTGCCTAATACTATCACAGCAATACGAAGATGGGAAATGGAGACCAGTGGCATACCGAGCCAGGGGAATGAGAGACGCTCAACTCAACTACAATGTATACGACAAAGAGCTATTAGCGGTGGTACAGGCATTTGAAGAATTGAGGAGATATACCAAAGGCACCAGATATCGAATTCAAGTCGTCACTGACTACAAGAACTTGACAACGTTCATGACCACCAAAGTCCTGATCGACAGACAAGTAGGATGGGTACGAAAACTGACTCAATATAATTTCAGAATCATATATTGACCTGGAAGAGAAGGGGGAAAACCAGAGGCCATCACGAGAAGGACAGGGGATATACAAATCCTGAAAGAGAAACACCTATCGAAATGAGAAGGGATATTATTGCTAAAAGAGCAATACTGGGAAGAGGCAGCAATTGAGAAAATGGAACTAGCAGAGTTCTACGACAAAGACGAAGGGAGGATACAAGGAGCATCAAAGATGGACGAACAAATCCACACAATCAAATAAGCTCTGAAAACAGGAGAGAGTGTGTTGAAGGGAGTTGTATTAGAGCTATTCCAATGGAAAGACGGATACCTATGGTACTAAGGGAAAATATGGGTCCCTGAGGACGAAGGGATAAGGACGACTCTTATCTCCAAACACCATGACCAGCCACAAGTGGGGCATGGAGGAACGGCGAAAACTACCGAACTTATCGGAAGACAATACTATTGGCCAAAGGTAAGGGAGATGATCAAAAGATACGTCAAAAACTGCGACATATATCAAAGGACAAAAGTCATACGACATGCACCATATGGCCTCCTACAGTCAAACGAAGCACCTGACAAACCCTGGAAATCTATCGCAATGGATTTCATCACAGACCTTCCTAAATCAGAAGAATATAACACAATACTAGTCGTCATCGACCACGTGACCAAAATGAGTCATTTCATTCCTTGCAAAAATTATCTCGATGCACGGCAGTTCGCAAACCTATTCATGAGGGAAATAGTCAGGTTAGATGGACTGCCACGAGATATCATCACTGACAGGGGACACTATTCACATCTGACCTATAGAAAAAGACAATGGAAGAACTCAGAATCAAAAGAAGACTAAGCACGGCTTTTCATCCACAAACGGATGGACAGACTGAGAGGACAAATGCGATATTGAAACAATATCTACCAGCATACATCAATTATCAATAAGATGATTGGTATGGATATCTGCTGCTTGCAGAGTTTGCATACTACAACCGTTATCAAAAAACAATCAAAAACACACCATTCTTCGCAAATTACAGAATCAACTCCGAATACGAGATGATATGGCATCTCATACAGGGAAATCGAAAGGAACCAGAAGAAATGACTCAACTATATGAGTCATTACGAAATGAGGTGGTCACAGCACAACTACGACAAAGAGAATATTACGATCGACACAGAAAACCCGATCTGAACTTACAATCAGGCGATATGGTATGGTTACTACCACGAAATATCAACACCATGAGACCATCAAAGGAACTTGATTACAAGAAAATCGGACCATTCAAAATCTTGGCAAAGGTCGGGACAAGCACTTATAAACTGGACTTACCGCCACCAATGGCAATACACAATACATTTCACATCTCACTCCTCGAACCTTACTAAAACAACTGATTCCCCTCTCAAATTTAAGAACCTCCTCCGCCTATCGAAATGGAAGGTGAACAAGAATACGAACTCGACAAAGTCATCGACTCTCAACTCCACTACCGAAAGCTGCAATACCAAGCTAAGTGGAAAGAATACTGGTCAGAACATGACAAAGTCTGGTACCCCTCAAAAAACTTCAACAAAGCACAACATGCAGTCCAGCAATTCCACCAACAATACCCAGGTAAGCCAAGACTGGGTCAAACTCAAGCCCAACCAAGGCTGGGGAGACAACGAGTCCAGCCCAGAGCCATTTCCGCCTACTAGCCCCAGCTATGACCTGCCAACCGAAGAAGAACTAGATGAAAGAGAGAGAAAGGTGATTGAAACAGCCAAACACAACGGACTATCGTGGACAGCATGCTACGACAACGGGTGCTTTGTGCACCTTAGCGAGAAACAAGGACAAGGGTGGTACTTACAAGAACTAAAAAAGAAAGGACGACCCTCAAACGAGAAACACGGAAAGAAACAGTGGAAGGACTTTTTTCAGAACGACTGCAGGCTCCATAAAATGAAGAAGATCAGAGCTAGCTATTACCCCTACTTCAGGGCCCCGACACCTGCCGACCCTTGGCTGCCAAAGTTGCTCCGATGTACCGCCCCCTCAACTGGAAAACCCCAGTACCCTCCCCACCTACAAGGAGACACCTCCCGATAGACGACCTCGCCCACATAGCCTTCCCACTCGCGCACGGTTTCCCACGTTTCCCTCAGATAGCGAAAACCCCTCTCCCCGCAACAGAGAACATCCCGCCCCTGACTCTCATGGCCCGAACCTACGCCACACTCAAGGAAAGGTCCCGGGCGCTACACCTACAAGACTGGGAAGACTCCCTCCCAACCTCACCCTACTACACGCATCCCCCCTCCGCGACACCCCACCCGTTCATGGGACTCGACAAGTTCACTGTGGGCCGCATACATCAGATACGCTCCGGCAAGAGCTACCTCCTGGCCCACCCTACATGGCGAGACAAACCTGCCCATCTATCCACCTGCCCCCGGTGTCAAGAAGCTCCAGAAACCTTCGAATACGCCGTCCTACACTGCCCGGCCAGGGCTGAAGCAAGAAACTGCCACCTAAGTGCGATCGACAGCCTCTCGCCCGAGAGCCCAATCTGGAACCACTCGCCCTCCCTCTCGGCCCTCCGGCTTCTCATCCTAGACACTCGAACAGGGTTCCCACCCAGTGACGACCCCTCTCTTGAAGAATCCCACCCTGCCCTCCCAGCCCCCCCAGCCCCGCCCGGCTACACACCCCCCCCGACCCCTCACCCCACGACCTACATGTTCGCTAGATTATTATTTCCGTTGAGAATTTTACGTCTGGCGAAGCATGTTGGAATTTCCCTATATTAGTTATGTTTTTGACAGACGAGGCCGGTGGTTTTTGGCTTCTTTACTTAGTACTACCAGAAGCGTGGGAAATGGTTTCTTTTGTTAGTTGTTTTGCTTTATAGGTTTTGTTTTTTCCATAGCCACCGCTACAAGAAGCTTTTTGTACCTTAAAACAATGAATGCATGATATATATAAAAAAAAAAAAGAAGCCAGCTATTACCCCAAAAGAAATGGAGAGAAGGAACCCCTCACCAAGAAGGACGAAAAAAAGAGGAACGCGAGAGAAACCGTGAGGACATGGTTGGCTGAAGAGGGTGGCGAAAAATTAGAAACAACAACTATTCCGGACCTGGAAAGTCTCCAAAGACAGATAGGAGAGTTGTTAGATGAACAGGACCAACTTCAGGAACGGCTCAAGGACAAATGACCATTAATCGAGGATCAGCAAGCTAAAATCTCAGAATAACAACGAGCCCTGAAGGTGGGCAACCTCACCCTGAAAGTTGTACACAAACAGTGGAGAGATTCCGAGGATATTATTTGGAGAATGCGATAGGAGGAGAGACGCTTGGGAAGCTAAGTGTCAGACTTGGGGCTTTGAGCATCGTGGGACTGATGCTAGGGGGAGAGGGAGCTAATGTCATGAACGGTGACTGGCGAAAGAAGTTTTCACATGATTCACACTTGTGAATCATCGGGCTTAGTTTTTCACATGACTATGCGATAGCATGTCATTCCTTTGTTATGATTGGTTTATTGTTTTGACATGACTCACGATTGTGGTCATATGATTATAACTTTCTCACATGACTCATAGTTATGAATCATGGGTTTTATGCATGTGATGCGAGTTGCGCACATGATATGTTAATTGGGATTTTTATTGGTAGATTAATTTTTGCACAGTGACTCATAGGAGTCAGCTGATGGATTTTACACTATGACTCATTATGAGTCATAGGGGCGCATGATGCGAAGCATGAGTTATGGGTTGTGGGAAGAACGGGTATAAATAGAGGACCCTATGGCCGCTTGGTTAACACGAACCATCTCCTCTACACCTCCGGCGATTGAAATCTCAACACCATGAGAAATCATCGTCACTTTTCATCCCCCGCACTCTTAGTGAGCTGCACCCCCCCTCCTATAATAGACTCGGAATTGGGCGCCCGTTTCTTAGGTCCTGTCCCATCCTCCCCTTCGCTCTTGTTTTGCTTTCTCGCTTAACATTTGCACGGTAGGCAACACCCTCGCGTTCATGTTACAGATGGCTGGGATCACGGTTTGCAGTAAGAGAAAACTTCTCACCAGGCCACGGTCGATTTCTCTGCTCTCTTTCGATTACGTTTCGCTCGAGGCTAGCTTGTCAGACACGCACATGTTTCCAATAGTTCCTGCGACACTTGGGTCTACCCTTCCTCCTCTCCTCTTGGTTTCGTCCCGTTGCTCAGTTACAGCTACGAGTCCGCTCGCTAAGGTTGGCTTCCTCTCAGCCCGGTCGCTCCACTCGCTCTCGTGTGCTTTTGCCACGGTCGCATGCCTCGGTTACGCTCTGTCATGGTATCGCACTGCCTCCTTGGCCGATGTTAATGCCTTGGTCGTTTATAATTGCCCGGTCATCTGCTACGTCGGCAACTTTTCGGTCGGCCCCACTTTTGGTATATGTTCTTTACCGGTTGTGGTTTTTCTATAGTGGTATACTCTTCTTTGCCCATTAGGGGTTTTTTCATGCTGTTGTTGGGGTCTACGGAGAAGGTTTTCCTGTTGCTTCCTGCTTTCATGTTTGAGGGGTCCTGTTTGTTTGCGGGGTTGCTGAGTTTGCTTCAGCTGTTTGGTTTCTTTCTGTTGGCGGGTGGGGTGCTCTTCTTATGTGCGAGATGTGCGGTTGGTTCCATACCAGAGGGACTTGGGGTGATGGTTTTTTCCTTGGGCCGGAGGGGACTTGTTCTTGGGATTAAGGTTTTCTTTACGCCATAGCTAGCGCTGCATGCGAGTTCTTGTACCTTAACAATGAATACATGAGATAAAAAAAAAAAAAAGAAAAAATGGCCACTTGGTTAAACCAGGAACCATCAACTCTACACCTCCGGCGATTGAAATCTCAACACCACGAGAAATCATCGTCGGATCCATCCTTTCTCCAACGCACTCTTAGTGAGCTACACCCCCCCATGATAGATTCGGACTTGGGCACCCATTTCTTAGGGCCAGTCCCATACTCCTCTTCGCTTTGGTTTCGCCTCCTCGCTTAGCAGTTGGCTTCGCGTCCTCCCTTAACACTTGCACGGTCGGCAACACCCTCGGGTCCATGTTACAGACGGCTGGGATCACGGTTTGCAGTAAGAGGAAACTTTTCACAAGGCTACGGTCGATTTCTCTGCTCTCTTCGATTACGTTTCGCTCGAGGCTGCCTAGTCAGACACACACACGTTTCCGATAGTTCCTACGATACTTGGGTCTACCCCTCCTCTCCTCCGCTCGGTTCCGTCCCGTGGCTCGGTTACAGCCAAACATCCTTTCATTAGCTGGCATTCTTACTGCCACTTCCCCTGGGTCATCCCCTTTCCCGTGGGTCGGCTCGGCCACAGCCCTCAGTTACGCTCGGTCATGGTATTGCACTGCCTCCTTGGATGATGTCAACACCTTGGGTTACGGAGTAATTGTGATGGATTTGCTTGGTTTTAGCGTCTACTGTCCCCCCGTTCTGTGTTGTGTAGTTTTGGCTGAATTTTCACGGTCGGGTTTCTGTTAGAGTACTCTGGGATATTAATGTGGTTTCTTTTGTCATTATGTCAAGGGGGAGTTTTCAGGTCCGGTTTTCCTGTTGTCTCCTGCTTGTCGTGTTGGTGATTTATTTCTGTTGTCTACTTAGCCGATAGGGGTTTTTTGTCTTCGCGGTGGGATCATGCAGTTGGTTCCATACCAGAGGGACTTGGGATGATGCTTTTTTCTGGTGGTCCGAGGAGGATTTCTTTTCACAGAGGGTTTTACTTTACCATAGCCACCGCTGCACGTAGGCGTTGTACCCTAGTAGTTGAAAACAATCGCACATGATACTAAAAAAAAAGAAAAAAAAAAAGGCCTCTTGGTTAAACCACGAACCATCTCCTCTAGACACCTGGCGTTTGAAATCTCAACACCACGAGAAATCATGGTCAGATCCATCCTTTCTCCAACGCACTCTTAGTGAGCTGCACCCCCCCCCTATGATAGATTCGCACTTGGGCAACCGTTGCTTAGGGCCTGTCCCATCCACCCTTTCGCTTTTGTTTTGCGTCTTCGCTTAGCACTTACACGGTCGGCAACACCCTCGCGTCCATTTTATAGACGGCTGGGATCACAGTTCCCAGTAAGAGAAAACTTTTCACCAGGCTACGGTCGATTTCTCTGCTCTCTTCAATTACATTTCGCTCAAGGCTGCCTAGTCAGATACGCACACATTTCCAATAGTTCCTATGATACTTAGGTCTACCCCTTTCCTACACCGCTTGGTTCCGTCCAGTGGCTCGGTTACAGCCAAACATCCTCTCATTAGCTGGCATTCCTACTGCGTATAGCACCCCCATCCCCGGCAGCGGGCTTGGCCGCACCCCTCAGTTACGCTCGGTCATGGTATTGCTCTGCCTCCTTGGACGATGTCAACCCCTTGGGCTACGGAGTAATGTGATGAATTTGCTTGGTTTTACCGTTTCCTGTCCCCCCTTTCTGTGTTCTGTAGTTTTATGCTAAAGTTTCACGGTCGGGTTTCTGTGAGAACACTCGGGATATAAACGGAGTTTCTTTTGTTACTTTGTTTTAAAGGGGAGGAGTTTTTGGGTCCGGTTTTCCTTTCATTTCCTGCTTGTCGTGTTGGTGATTTATTTCTGTTGTCTACTTAGCCGATAGGGATTTTTTGTCTTCGCAGCGGGATCGTGCGGTTGGTCCCATACAAGAGTGACTTGGGATGATGGTTTTTTCCGGTGGTCCGAGGTGGATTTCTTTACACAGGGGGTTTTTCCTTACCATAGCTCACTACTACACGTAGCCTTTGAACCCCGTAGTTGATAAATCAAAGCGCATGATATAAAAAAAAAGAAAAAAAAAGAAAAAAAAAGAGAAAAAAGGCCTCTTGGTTAAACCACGAACCATCTCCTCTACACTTCCAGCGATTGAAATCTCAACACCACGAGAAATTATCGTCGGATCCACCCTTTCTCCTCGCACTCTCAGTGAGCTGCACTCGCCTCTATGTTACACTCGGACTTGGGCTCCCGTTTCCTAGGGCCTGTCCCATCCTCCTCTTGGCTTTCATCAGCAAAAATTCTAATATACGTCCTGAGCGTCCTGTGCTTCTGATGCTCGGGACGAACAAAACGTCAACCGCGATTCTAGACGCAATGTCCGTATGACGTTCAATCCGGACGTCGCTATCCCCATCACACCGCATCCTGACACCATCCCGATGTCGATCCCTGCGTCCTCTCCTTCCTGAAGACATCCAATGCTCCGCCCCTGTGTCCCGACGGCTTCTGATTTTCCCCTCTCCCTTCCTGACGCCCTCAGATTCTAGCCTCTCGCATCCTGACAGCCTTTGTTCCTCGCCTTTTACCTCCTGACGATCACCTTCTCGACCAATCGCATCATGATGCAGCTTACTTTTGCTATCACGTCCCGATGCTGCTCGGTGCTCTTTGGACGCCTGCAGGAATCAATACGTCTATCTTCCAGACGTCTTCGAGATTGCTCAACATCTTACACGCCGGTTCACGACTTCATCACTAGTACTAGTACTCCACACCTAGTACTCTATTAAGCTTTGTTCCAATATTTTATTTTATCTACTACTATTACATTGTGATCGCCTCGACGTCCTGTAGCGATGGGCACGATGGGCATGATCATGCTCGAGTATCATGCATGATCGTGCCCATCACTACATCCTGCTCACACCGCTCGGCCTAGTAAATCTATTTATTGTATATGACCTCTTCGCCGTTTTGGCGAACGTTCTCCCCCGCAGCTGCCAGATCTTCCTAAAAGTCATCTAGGTTCAGGGAAAGGTGACTGGCTAGATCTGGGTTGGCAGCGCTCTCCTGCTCCTGCTACAGCGTCAAGTTTAGTGAGTCATCAACAGTCACCGACTCAGCATCCAAGGCTCGAAGTGCCTGAGCAAAGGCCGACTGGCTAAAGTTGAATGACTTGGCACTCTCCTGCGACGCATCTTGACTCTCCTGGTATCCTTCTAGGACCCTGCCGTCGGTGTTGATTGCAGTCGGTTCTCGCGCAGCTGCTCGTCTGGGCTCCTGGCTGGATAGCTCACGCTCCAGTTGACTCTCCAGGCGTCCTACTAGGCCCCTCGTGCCAGTGTTGATTAGTGTCGGTTCTCGCGCAGCGGGTCGTCTCGGATTCCGGCTGGATAGCTCACGCTTCAGTTCCGCGTGAACTGCCTCATGATTGTCGGCAAAGCCTTCGCGCCTCCCCTTCAGAACTCGATTTTCTTGGTTAACCTTATCCATGATCGTTTCATGCAGATTCCGGAGCATCAGCTCTTGTGTCGCCCTTGGGAACCCCCGCTATGAGTTCCTCTGCCGTAAGAAAAGATCTTGCGAATTTGTGAGCTCTCTACGTCTTGAACGAACGGAATGAAAGGCCCGGAGATCAGGAAACTCTTACCTCTGACGGCCTCAGACTTGAACTCCGGAGGGTCAAGGAGTGCCCCAGTTCCCTACGCCCGCAGGGTATGGCAGAGTATTGCACATGTGAGGTAGACGATCGTCTCATTGATACACTCTAAAAAACCCGGGTTTAAGATCCCCACCGTTCTCTTGCCCTCGAAATACTTACCATATATTGAGTCAGCAATCTGGGACGCAAGGAACCGGAAGGGTATTTCCTACGCCCAGTTCATAGTCAGTAGGGATCCAAAATCCGGGTTTCTCAATCCGTGATATCAACCTCATCTCCATCTGAGAGACACATGAACCTGTCCTCTTCGAGGAGGTATTCGACCCTACCCGCGATAGCTGTCAGGTCACCTCCCAATTCGTATAATTTCTTTATGTTCATTTTTTATATAATATACGAATTGCCCCCGCACAGCCGAGTGTTTTTGCCCTATCTTTGATAGTTAGTAAAACACCCTGTATCTTATCACGTCCGAATGCACTTACAAGGTCAAGACTTTTCTCAGATACTTCAATATTCCCGGCGTCCGCAATCTCATCCTGCGCGCGATTCCAAACACCGTGCACCGCTGACGTCAAAGTAACCGGGTCCGGGAGTGGATCAACAAAGAGGGTGTACTGAAGCATCAGATATTTTGCCACGACTACTATTTCTCCTTCTACCCCGGTCACCGTGTTTTGCCGTGAGTTAGTTACACCCCTGATCCGCCCGGCCTTGGGTCTGGTTAGTTCCCTTGTTGGTGGGCTCGAGCTTCTAACACCAGATGTAGTAGTACTAGGAATGCCAAGTTGACATGAATACCGTACTGTACTTGATGACGGGAACGCTGGTGGGGTGTAGGCCCTGCCGGGAATTATCCTTACACGAGCCGCGGGGGTCCGCCAGACAAGAGTTGCGTCCTGCCATCCGGAGGTGGTCGAAAGTCGCACAGTCCTTAGGTTATTGTTTCCCCTGTCTCTCAGCCATTTGAGACCCCCGAAGTCGTCCGGATAGAGTGCCATCTGCGCCGTCGAGGACTTCTACATCAGGGTCGGTGTCTTGTTCCGTTTCTTCCCCGTCTTCTGAATCATGGTACTCCTCATCGCCACTATCGTCGCTAAGATGAACAGGTTCCAGATGTCCTTGTCCATCAGGCTCCATCTCAGGTTCGGTATACTCGGTGGTCTGAATTGTGCTCCTGCGTAGGCGCTTTGGCTGTCTTCCTTCAAGATGTCTGGCAATTGGGGCTGGGGAAGAATTCCGACTTGATAACTGGTCGTTCGGTGGCGTACTATGGAAGCTGCCTGGTTAATTCTGCTGTGTTCCCGATCCAGACTCCTCCCATACGACGTCGCGTCCATGTCTGTTCTGATTGCCTGCTCGGGTAGTTGACTGACTAGATACCATGGTGTCGGGTAGAGCGCCTCGCCTACGTCTGCTCAGATTGCCCACTCGGGGAGTTGGCTAACTGGATCCTATGCTGTTGGGTACAAGTTCGCGCCTACACACGTGCAGATTGCCTACTCGGGCAGTTAGCTGACTGGATCCCATGGTGTCGGGTACAACTTCGCGCCTACGCCCGTTCAGATTGCCTACTCGGGCAGTTGGCTGACTGGATCCCATGATGTCGGGTACAACTTTGCGCCTACGCCCGTTCAGATTGCCCACTCGGGCAGTTGGCTGACTCCGTGAATTCGAATGCATGGTGGGATACTGGACCGTTACCGAGCGTTGGGTAAGATAGGAATCAGGACGTATGACAATTGAAATATATGTCCCCCGTTCTGAAGGCTAGGAGTCTATGTAGATTCTTGTGTTGAATAGGACGCGTTAGGTCTTATACCCGTACACTAAGATTTAGGTAGTTGGTAGTCTCACAGACTATCACTCGGTAGGCAAGAGCAAACGACCCCTACGCAAAGGGGGTTTGGGAGTGTTCAATACTGCGTTCGTGATCTAGGCTTTCTTGAATCTCATAGGACTCACTGGTCCGTTGTGGAAAATATTAGACGAAATAAAGGTGTCGCTAGTGTCGGGGCCAGGCAAAATCTAGCTGCAAGGGGTGTCGTTTAGCGATGTGGGCTGCCCGCGAGGCATCCTCACGCCAAAAGAGCACTAGGAGTATCTACTCCATCTCTGAACACCAAATCAGCAGCGCTGAAAGCACTAGAAACCGTATGTAAGGAGTTCACCTAGCGAATAAGTAAAACACTGTCAGTTCACGCCAGACCGGATATAGCCATGCACAGTCTATCACTCGGTATGCAACTGAAAGAATTGGCCGGGCAACGGGCTCAATCCTATTGCCAGCGACCCAGACAATCTCAAGTCCTGGAGTCAGCACATTCTCGCAAAGAGAGTTAGATGGAGTGAAGGAGTGCGCGATCCGAGTAAAAATTCACCTACCAAAATGTGTTTTCAGAATCGTTCTTGTGCTTTAGAGGAGACATACTGATCTATAGGACTAGACACTGACAATTCGCTACTCGGGCGTCAGCAAAATTACGTGAAATGAAATAGTAGCCAACATGCTGGCTAGGCGAAATTTAGCTGCATGGGGTGTCGGTTAGCGACGAGGGGTTGCTCGCGAGACACTCGCTATGCCGAAAGAAGATTAGGATTATCTACCCTCATTTTCGGATGTCGAATCGGAGCGCTGGGCCCCTTGGAACCTGTATGTAAGGGGCTCGCGAATAAGCTGACGCAGTCGGTGTGTTCACGCGATACCGGATAAGGACGTGCACAGACTATCACTTGTTATGCGAATGAATGAATTGCCTGGGGAACGGGTTTTGAGAATCGTCAAACTTGCGCTCGCAACGCAGACAATCTCAACTCCCAGAGGGCTCAGCACAAAGTCATGAAAGAAGAGTTAGTCGAAACCGAGTTATCGCTCATCTCATTCGCCACGCCTAACAAGACTTTGAGGCATGTACTCTCATCTCTTGACGTCCAATTAGCGCAGCTGAACCCATGTAAAAATATGTAAAAAGACTTGGCGGTATGTACCTTCATCTCCCGATGTCCAATTAGCGCAGCTGAACCCAATGTAAAAATAAGCACTAAGATCACAGCCTAGCGATAGACCCACGCAGTTTGTGGACGCTAGCCTGGATAACATCCTAGAACGAGATGTGCGCCAATTACTAGTACGAGAAAATTCCGAAAGGTAGCCAATACCAGGTGCCAAAGCAACTTGAAGGGGACCTCTGGGTTTGATTACTATTACTATTATACAAGCGACAACAACCCACGAAAATCTAAAGAATGCCAGACGACTAGAAAAGATCTATCAAAAAAAAAGGGGAATTTGGGCGGTGGAAAAAACGTGAAGATATTTATGCTCAGCGACGTCCGCGGCGACTTGGCCCTCGACGGGGGATAGGCATCGGGGGTTCAGGCTGGGCGTGCCGTTTAAGACTAGATGTGTCAGCTTGGCCTTTGGCCTTTTTTTTTCCA
>NESQ01000622.1:0-29338 GCA_003070745.1 Tuber borchii
GCTTTGGATTCCGCATAAAGAGCCGCTCCAATCACTGGTACTTGGGCAGTAGAGGGTTGATTCAGTTGGCTAGCAGTACGTCGTGTTTCTTCTGATTGCTCCCATTTTATCAGAGTGGATATAACCTTCGGCAGTGTCTGTTCCTTTGATGGTTGATGTAGAATGATGTCAATGATATTTCTGAAGGATTCAGGAAGAGTTGTAGTTAGGTGAGCGATAAAAGTTTCATCTGAGATTTGTTGTTCAGAGCCTTATAACCGATTACTGAATACTGTAAGCTGATTTATATACTCAGTTACCCCGAATGGCGACTTGGGAGAAGTAATCAGGCAGAGGGCATGGAATTGTCGGAGCAGGTTGCATCTGCCAGTGCGAGTGGCTGTGGTAGTATTGAGCTTCTCTCCAAGGGTTTTCCACATTTTGCGGGCATCGGTAATGTGTCGAATATAAGGCTTTACCGAGATATGATAAGTGGCTTTTATCATCGCAGTCCCCTTCACAATTCTCCTATTCCAAGAGATAACTTTGGCCTCTCCTCCCTCCTCCAGATATTCCTCAGCTTTAATAACGATAAGTAGCGCTTCCTCTGCTCCTAAAAAGAGCTCCATATCCGGCCGCCACTGATGGTAGTTGGATTGTGTTAACTTTGGGGTTTCCCCCCACTTGCACTTGAAAACCTCCACTCCTGTCCTCGTTGCCTGTGAGGCTATCGCTGTGGAATACAGCATCGCCGGATTAAGAATTACGAATTCTTATGGTAGAAGTGTTTTTTATGTACGGGTCGTAGCTAGCGAAGTGAAATTCTTGAACGATGCGTTGTCCTCTTGTCTCTTGGTATTAGGGACAGATATTGAAGTGAAAGATAAAAGAGGTAAAAATAGTTGGCCTGAGCTAATGGCGCAAGCAATACGCAATCAATTCAAGTAGCAAGTAATAATAATCTGTAGTAAAGATCATTGATTGTCCAAAAACTATTACATGAATAATAAGAAAGATACAGCTTCGCTATATAGAGAAGTGATTCATTCCTGCTAGTGTTACTGAAGGTTCACAACAAGGAACAAAGACATTGAAAGAATATATATATTAGGAACAAAAGAAATAAAGGAACGTATAAAGTTCAGCCAGCCCAAATACAATAATATAGAAGCTTGAAAGAAACATTTATGAGGAGAAAGAAACCTTATACCAACACTGGAGGAAGGTGTTGGTGTCGGTGTTTCTTACTCTTCTAGGGTATTCAGAGGTGTCAGTAAAAATCGGAAAAAAAAAAAGATTTTCAAGATCATAGGGAGAAGTGAATAGATAGTCAGTATAAATGGAAAATAATAAGCACCAGCAGGCACAAACGCAAGCACTGCGAGATAGCCTTGCACAAGGGAACCCTAATGCCTCTGCCGAAACCCTACCGGAGATATCTATTCATGCAGCGAGTTTAATCATAGTGGGCATGGGATGAATCGTGATTAGATGGGTGGTATCCGTTCGAACTTAAAAAATAGAGGCTAAATGTCTGGGATTTAGGTCGGACAGCCACCGTCGATACAACTTATAAACGGGCCTGTTGTACGAGAACGGCTCCTCTCACTGTTTAGAACTCATGAGCTGAACAAAGAAGTGGCTTTCACATGACATGCACCCGTGAGATCATAAGTATATTTGACTTTGTTAATTGTTATTGTTTGATTAAACAACTTACAATTGTAAGTCACATGATGTATTTTTCACTTAAGACATTTAGAGAAATGGTTTTGTGGAGGCACTCATAGTTATGAGTTATAATATTGACTATCGTACTCGGAGGGGTCATTAAAGAATGGAAAAAGCAGTGGCGAAGCAGGAATTGCGGAAATCTGGCGATCACAATATCTGGAAAGACAACAGTGTTGCAGGATATTAGACACCAACAGTAGTTGCACAGAGGCATTGGTTAATAGGAACATATTTCTAGAATAAAGAAGATAGCAGCTGGATCTTATTACCTGTAATTTGCAATTTTGTTAACTGCTTCGTTAAGTACGGGGGTATATAGAAACAAAAGTCCGCCATCAAAGATAGGTGCATGGCAACCAAGATGGCAACCGAAGGAGCAAGAATATAAGCGAGAATCTACTAGTTCACGCGGTATATTACATTCTCGCTTCCAGGGTGAAGGCTGGAATCTGGTTCACCTGATAAATCACATTCTCACTTTCAGCCTAGAAAGTGAGCCTCTTGTTCATACGTGAGCTTTTACAGTACTCTCGCACACACTCACAGTTTGGTATTTATTGACAAGCTAGAGTAAGCAAGAGTAGGAAAGAAAAAGACAGAAGTTGAATTGAGTTAGCAAGTGCAATTGGAGTAAGAATACATTTGATAAGAATAATTTGGATAAGCAAAGCCAATAGGGATAAAAATACAAAAGTACAGAGGGTAAAAAAAGCTGATACCATATAAGTAATGGCAAAATGGGAATTGGATGCTCTGGGGCCTTTCCACTCGCACTCAACTATAAGAGATACCAAAAAAAAAGAAAACCATGATAAAAATGAAGAATAGGGAAATCTAGGGCTAAGGTGTAAAACCATGAGACTGGAAAGAAGAAGTAGTATAGACTCAGGGTAGGAAAGTGTAGAGAGGAAACAGAAGAAGTGCAGAAGAGGATTATTAGAAGAATAGAAGAAAAAAGAAGTGAGTGGAAATTTTTTTATAGAAGCGGGATGAACACAATAGTGAAAGTAAAGGAGAAGAGTATGGAAGAAAAATGTAAATCAATCGTAGGAATATCACCAAGAGGTATGTCCGCCATTAGCACCAACAAGATTAGGAATCGGATAAGACATGGAGGTTATGTGGCTAGCTATCTTAGCAGAGTTAATAAGATTCCATTTAGCCAAGATAGCAGCTTGGAGTTCAGGAACAGTAGTTGGACAGAAATTATGGTGGAAGATGCACTGCTTCAGCAAATGCCAAATAGCCTTAATAGCACTCATGTCTGGTGATAAGTTAGGCTATAGAAAGAGGTAGTCAGTTGTTCCCACCTCTTCCATAGCTTGTAAGACTCAGTGAAAATAATGAGCGAGTGCATTATCTTGCTGGAAGTATATAAATCCAGAGATAGTATTATTTGCAGATTAATTTAATAATATTAGAAATAGGAAAAATAATAATTAGATTTTAGAAGAAAAAAAACCATTTACGAGTACACTGAAGTGTATACCACTATGGATATACATGAGGGCAAAGAATATTTTCTATATAAGTAGAGCTATTAATATGTCCACAACTTGGTGTATCCCAAATAATAAGTGGTCCCTTTTGATCTCTATAAATTGCTCCTCATACCATTATAGTAGTTTACCAAGCAAAGTGAGGAACTAAACAGTCTTCTTCATACTCCTCTCCTGGCTTCTGTATAACTCAAGTAGTTTTGTATATATTGCTTACTGAAAAAGTACACTTATCAGACCATATAACATCTAACCCATTGCTTTATATCTAATTAGTTATATTCTTGAATAATCAAAACATTTAATAAAAAAAGTAAAAAACACTTTTCAGTCCAGCCATGGAAGCACTGCCAACATGCTAGTTATATTTCTTTTGCAGAGGCTAGGAGAAATGGCGTGATTCTGGCAAGCTGACAGTGATAGCTAGCCGTCTTAAAGGTTTTCTTAAGAGTTGCTAGGTCTAACTATACCCCTACCAGTTTCACTATTCTTGTATAAGAAAGCCGCCTGTAGTAGGAACTTGTTGTTGCTGTCTCAATCAAGTGTTGGATAATACTACTATTGAGATTTGTGGTTACCCTCAGTTATGCCTACTAGATAGAGTCTCTTTTTAGTAAGTAGATCTGTGAACAATATGATACAAGGATGCCAAAGACCTCATATAACAATGAATGAGTTTAATTTGCATAAACACAGAGTGCATAAATGGCTTCTCCCATCTGAGGGCTTGGGCGAGTACTTGCTGGAATAAGGGCAAATTTGGATAGAATTGAATCAATTTCTGTTGGTAATTTTGAATATTCTGAGTATTGTTTATTATTTACTGGTGGATAAGAACTAATCATTCTAGAGAACTTGCTGCTTTCTAATTCTGTAGAGTAATTGAGAATATTTTGCTGATGCCATTAGATATACCTATCGAAAGTCAGATCCTAGGATGTATTCTCTGAGCTACTCACAGTTAGTATCTCTTGGCTTAAAGTACTAGTCATAGTTTGTAGCAAAATATGAACTAAGATTGAAGAAAATTGAGGTTGAACTCGCTTAGGCCCTACCGCAATAGAGTTGGAAGTGTATATTTGAAACTATCTTCATTCTTAACTAGCTTTTTATCTACTATTCTTACTATATTTTCTCTATTATGATTTCACTTGAAAATTAAGATTTTAGCAGAGGATTATCACTGAACTCATCTTTCAGCTACTTATAAGCTCCTTCCTCTACTTATCATCATAGATTCTTTTTTGTTTTTAATCTAGGGGTTTACCAAAGATAATACCTGCTACAACTTTTCAAGTTTTCTGAATTTCTCTAGACTATCCTAACTCAGCAGGGATTGTGATCTTTCCATTTTTTAATACCTCCTCTGAGTATTGTAATTACAACTTATTTATATGATTATGATATAATAGTTATTTTCCCTAAGTTATATGTATATCATAATACCTTAGTAAGACTCATAAGTAGAAGATAGTATAATAAGGATATAATTTGAATATATGATACAATAATTGTAACTCATGATAGTGAAAAGAAAGATTTTTTAAAATCTAGAATCTCAGAAATAATTAACTTTTTACCTAATTATTAAGTTCTTTCACTATTTATATTTTTTAAAATACAAATATTTTATCATATTTCTATTTACTATACTCTACTAATAGTCAAGATAGATATCCAAGCTTTTTTACACTTTACTATTAGGTTTTAGTTTCTTAAAACCTTGTTAACCTAATAATTACTATTAATTCTCTTAAGAGGAGATTAAGTAAGATTTAACAAAAGGCTAGTACTTGTTATATGATATAGATAGTAAGAAACTATATTATTTAATACTATTAAGCAGTTCTTAACTTAAAAGAGTTATTAATTCTACTATTGAAATTCCAACTATACTTTAACTGCAAATTTATCAAATATTCCTATTATAAATTGTTGGTTTATTCTAAAGTTATAACTTTACAAGATTTTTACAAAAAGTAGTTGAGAGCTTTGATTTCATACAAAGGATGTTTTTTAAAAAGTGGTATATTGAAGTCCATAGTTAATATAATTAAGATATATCATTAGAGAGTTCATATTAGGCAAATTGGGCAAATATTAGCAAAATGTCTATGGTCCTGTAGTGCTTCCTAGTATTTTCTGGTACTCTCTGGTTCGCCCCGAGTTATATTGTTTGTAAAATTTCAAAAAGAGTAAATCAAAGACGATCAGACATCAGCAAAAAAACAGCCTGCCCCCTGTGCCTCATGTCGTTGAGTTTTACGTTTTGGCACATCGTGATTCCTATGATCGCGATATTAAAAATCCCGTTAGTTTGACTAAAGAAGATGATATTAATTCTGTTTTCTGCAAAATATGAGCAACTTTTATTAAGAACTCACGGACTTTTTACATATCGAAGTTGAGAAATTTGAGTTCATAACATACAACTTTGTAATGTAAAATGTCTATGAGATATTGATAAAAATAGCTCATATTTTGCTAAAATTAAGATTTGTATCTGATCATTAGAGGACACAATTGGAAGCATCATGATTAACTAGGGTCACTTGCGATTAGCCAAAACGTAAAACTCAACGACATGGCTCACTGTGGAGCACAAAAGACAGATTTTTTTTTTGCTGATGGAGTGGACTACTCTTTGACATTTTCCTGATGAAGTAGATATATTTCTCACCTCTTGCTGGACTCTTAGGAGACTTGAGTGGCCAATTGCATTAGTGCTATTGTTAAATCCAAAACCCTGACCACTAACACCTGGACAAAAACTTGTATAAGTGCAGTAGTCACCATCAAGACTTTGCCATAGGACCTCTCTTTAGTTGGGAGTATACCAATAAAGTAACCGTATCCAGAAGTCTTGGCACTTCATGTGTCAATGGTATCATACCAAGACATCAATAAGGTAATTACCGTAGAATCTGGCCATATAGAGACCGTTGCCAAGTGGGAAGTAGGTAAAATTAGTGTTGGACTATACTATATGTGGAAGAAATAGCGAAAAAACATCAAAGCGAAAGGGCAATCAAACCTGATTTCTCTTGCCCGGGTTTTGCTGCCCAAGATGGTATAGTCATGCGAGTCACCACATTGGCAACGGTCTCTATATGGCCAGATTCTACGGTACTCGCCCATGGTAGAAAAGGACGGAAAACTTTGAGTGGCGAGACAAGGATTTGGAGCGAAGATCGATAAGGGGTAATGGAAAAATAGGGGTGTTACATGACACCATTAACCTCCAGCAGCTGCACTCTGTGTTTGGCTGTTATTTTAAATCTATGGATTTTTATTAAGGTTGTATAAGGCTAATAAGGTGAGACTAAAAGAGAAGGGATCAAGGCTTCTTGAATGGTTCTTTTAGGGGGCTTATAGAAATGAAGAGATTGAACTGCAAATTGATAGTTGAAGATACCAACTCCTTCAGTCCAGATTTCAGGTGTCTGTCAAGCCCAGAATTTTTCCACCGAAGCCAACTGTCTCTTAACTACCCCACATGATCTTGCTGATCTTTTTTTCCGTCCTTTTCTACCATGGGCGAGTACTTTGGTTGGTCTGCCAAGCCGGGATGAGCTCAGAAGTCTTAGCGGCTATAAAAAGACTAGTGCGAAAACAGAGCTTGTTCTCGGTCCGCAAGCGTCATATCTTTCCTCCTCCCTTTCTCTTCCTTCCATCTCCACACCTGACCATCCACAACACTTGCCTCCCCTCAGCCCGCATCCTTACCGCCCCATAAGTCAAGCGACAGCACGGGTGGCAACATTACGGAAAGCTTGGCTTCCATCGATAACCGGCCCTTAGGCGTACGATAAGATACTCGCACAGCTCTTTCTCTGGTAAGCTCTCTCTTTCGATTCCAAAGCTCTTTTTCATTACATCCATCTTTTCACCTTTTTCTTTATTTTTTCTTGTTTCTTCAGCGAGCTGTGTGCCCCGCCAGCGTGAGTCACGAGGAGTCACTTTACGCGTACTGACGCGTCACCCCATTGGCACTCAGCAACAGACAAAAAGTATTTAAGGAGCTTATTTCCCTCATCTTCTTTCCCTCTTTCCTCCCTTACCCACCTAATCTCAGAATATTATTTGCACCTATTTGGTTGGCCGCTAACAAATTGATAAAGCTCTACAGGTACAATAAACTTGGTCTTGAGTCGTAGGGTATTTGTCAGCAACTGCCAACTAAATTCTTTTTTTCCTACTAGACCTGTGGGAAAAAAAGAAAAGAAAAAATCATGGCCGATCACCACGAAAGAATTGAGAGGGTTCGGGATCTTAGATTCAAGAAGATCTTGAAAAATCTACGCCCTTCTGCAGCTGCTGGAGCTTCTGGTACCGCGGGTCCCAGCACAGGCCGGAACACTACTGCAACCAACCGTGGTGCTCAAGCTGAGTTTGAAGATAATGAGAATTACGATGAAGTTGGGCCTGGTTTGAAGGACGAAGCTGCTGCGAGGCTCTTGCAGCGCCGTATTAAGCGTAACCCTGTTGTAGCAAGGTATGTCACGTCAACCCTTCAGTTGATAGCAGGTAATATGTATCGAAATTGAAGATAAAAGTCATGTGCTAATTTGAGTGCTTGATTTAGTAATCGTATTTCTGAAAAGACTCGCTTCTCTAGCAATCGTGTTATATCTCGTAGTGATCTTATCGCGTTATCCGTGCATGCCGACACAATTTCGAGGGTCTTGAAGAAGCCTAGCCCTAATGCGGCAGACTGGCAGACTGTTAGAGAAGCACTTTACAAACTCCCGTTTGAGAATGTGGATCAGAAGATTGTACACTCCTCTGGAGCTATGAAGCAATTACTCAGGATTGAGCAAGATCGTTTTGATATTCCTGAGGATATTTCTTTGGATGCTCAGATGATCCTTAAGAGATGGAGGAATGGGGACTACGACCCCCACTTACTTCGCGGAATTGATCTTAATCAGACTATCACGCATGTTAAGGGAAAAGGTGGAAAGAACGTTAAACGTACTAGGCACTATAAGCTCGAGGAGGATTATGATTGGAAGAGGGATGATAATGTAGAGGGGAATCATGAATTGTTTGTTGGCGAATGGTGGCCTCTTCAAATTTGTGCTCTAAGAGATGGGGCTCACGGCGAGATGGAAGCTGGTAAGTTCAACTTTATATCGTTTCTGCGTTTTCTATTGATTATTCCTTTATTAACCTATTTTCTCTTTTACAGGCATTTCTGGCAATACAATTATCGGCGCCATCTCCGTTATTGTCTCAGGCGGTGCCCTTTATCCGGACCTTGATGAGCTTGACAGAGTCCTCTATTGTGGTACCATGGGAATTGAGGCTCCAATTAATTACGCAGCTGACCCGGCCGAGGAGCGCGATCCCGGTGACCGTATTCCGTCTCACAACACTAAATTACTAATGATCTCGTACAAGAACGGAACCAAGATTCGCCTCTTCCGTTCGGCTAAGTCCCAGTCGCCATACGCACCTGCCGAGGGTCTTCGCTATGATGGCCTCTACACCATTCGAGCCTATGAAATACTCGATAAAAAGAACGCCGTCTATCGTTTTGAATTGATTAGAGAAAGCAACCAACCAGCAATCCGTGGCGACCCTGATGACCCTGGCTGTAAGCCTAATAAAGTCGAACTCGCAAAATGGCAGGGAATCAAGAAGACTCTGAAAGGGGAAAGATAGCTTGACACTTTTGTCGCTAGATTGTCCATTCTTTCTTTCATCTTGCTCCACTTTCATGAATTTCCTTTTTTCCCCCAAATCGCTTTTGTCTCTACTATCCTTACATTTCCGGGTTTTGGTTTAATGACTTGGCTTAAAATATTGCTTCATGATGAATAATGTCTTGATATGAAGCATATTCTTTGGATCGCCGACCCGTATGTTAATTACTGGTCACTTAGCTGACTAGTCGTCTACGGGCTTGTAATACTAACCCTGTGCGCTTGAGTTGCATGTTTTCACTACGTTTTCCTTTCCCCCTTGCTTCGTTTTCAGTTGTGTCTATTTTTCTTAGGTTTCTTTTCATTCGTTCGTTTTGTGAATCGCAATCATTGTTACAAATGTCCGGGGCCCAACGTATACGGAGGAAGGAGGGAAAGGGAGAGTTGAAAATGGAAGACGAGAGATGGGAGTGGACAAACTTCACGAGCAGCCTAGATACCAAATGGGGGTTTTTTTCAAACCGCGCTTTACCTTCATTGAAACCCTTCAAAAGGGATTAAACAGGCTAACATGCTGACCCCTGACTATACTTGCATAAACTGTGTTTAGAAGGAATGTGATATTGTGAACTTTTAATTTAGGTATTGATTTGTATTTTCTTCCTTTAATTGATCTTTTTACTAACATAGTAGGATACTACTTTTTAATTTCACTTATTTAACTATATTATAACCTTACTATGAAGATTATATACTATATATTGTTTTTCTTATAAAGGAGTTATGTGAACCAACTTCTAGTATTAATATGATTTCTAATATTCTATAGGAATAGTAATAGATTTTGACAATTAAATAATTGTATTGGTCAATAAATTTATATAAATATAGTTGTAAAATACAGTTAATATTATTTATACTAAACTTAAAAACTTTCAGGCCCTGTACGGCATGTACCAATTTAAAAAAATCACAATAAAAGCTGAAAATGGAATTTATTCCAAAATGAATAAATGGTATTTTTCTGAAAAAATTGTCACTTGGGAATAATAGTATTTTTTTGTAATATGAGCTTACCCTATCTGTAGACCCTGATTTTATATAGGGTTTCCTCTAATAAATATAAAATTTGCTTTTAATAATAATAATAATATTATTACTAGAATTTATGTAGGCTTTATAATATATGTTAATAATATATATTTATGAAAATTAACTGCAAATCTAACCCTAACTGTAGGTATCTTAGCAACATCAGATAAAATTGACAATTTTTAAAAATGAGAATATTTGTGGCATGCCGTACAGGGCCAAATTTAAATATATTTAAATAGTGAAAAAAAAGTGGAATTAAAGTGGAAAAATTGCAATTTTTGTGGCATGCGGTGTAGGGCCTTAGCAATTTTTCTGAATATTAGTTTATAAAGAAATAAATAAATCAATACTTAAAATTAATATGGGATAAGAAAAAACTGTTCAATATTATAAGAAGCTTTTATCTAAAGTGAAATCAATATTCTAATCAATTAGACTGTTAGTTTAGAAGCAAATCAATATAAATATAATAATAGTTTAGATCCTATTTGGCACACCACAATAAAAACAAAAGCCATTTTTCTGTAAATGGCATATTTCCTAATTTTCAAGCAATAACGTTCTCATATATAATATTTAAATAATAGGGTGATAGTAGATGCTTCATTGAATATTCTGAGTTAATATGACGTCAGGTGGAGGTCTGGCCATTGCAGAGTAGCAAAAATGAAGAGGTTATAAAAAAGTATGAGATTATATTCTGTAATATTTGACGATATCATTACCTTTGATACTACTCAATAGTTAGCGCTCCAATTAATTGTATTTTTTAACAAGATATATCTAAAAGGGTTTCTGCTATCCTTCTATGATTACACGAACTATCTTCTCTACATACCCGGCGATTGAAATCTCAACACCATGAGAATTCATCTTCAACATCCACCCTCGGCATTCTCAGTAAGCTGCACCCCCCCCTATGATGGACCTGGACTTGGGTACCTGTTTCCGTGGGCCTGTCCCATTCCCCTCTTCGTTTTTATTTCGCATCCTTACTTAGCACTTGCACGGTCAGCAACACCCTCACATCCATGTTACAGATGGCTGGGATCATGGCTTGCAGTAAGAGAAACCTTTTCATCAGGCTACGGTCGATTTCTCTACTCTGTTTGATTACGTTTCGCTCGAGGCTGTCTAGTCAGACACACACTCGTTTCCAATAGTTTCTACGATACTTGGGTCTACCCCTCCTCTCCTCTGCTCGGTTTTGTCCCATGGCTCGGTTACAGCCAAACTCCCTCTCAGTAGCTGGCACCCTTACTACCACTTTCCCCTGGGTCCACCCCTTCCCCGTGGCTGAGCTCGGCCACAGCTCTTGGATATGCTCGGTCATGGTATTGCACTAGCTCCTTGGACGATGTTAACACCTTGGGTTATGGAGTAATGTGATAAGATTTACTTGGTTTTAGCGTCTACTGTCCCCCCGTTCTGTGTTCTGTAGTTTTAGGCTGAATTTTCACAGTTGGGTCACTGTTGGAGTACTCTGGGATATTAATATGGTTTCTTTTGTTACTTGTCAAGAGGGAGTTTTCGGGTCCGGTCGTTAAACACATGAGAATAGCTCGCCAGTATTATTAGTAGAGACTGTGCAACCTTAATAGAGGAATGTATTTCCAACCTCAACTCACCATTGTAGGAGCAACTAGAGGCATCTATGTTGACTACTCGGGATACCGGAAGAACTCATGTTCCATGAAGATGATTACTGATTGGAAAGATAAAGTGAGAATACTTTATTCCTTATCCGGTGCATATGCATATTATATATTATGTGTTATTATCTGGCTATTGGAGCTGATCACTCGATAGTTCATGATAAAAAGACTATTGGTATGTTGGTATTGCGATCACATATATGAACTTAGTCTATTAGGGCAAAGAGATCGAAGACTATCTACTGGTGGAGTGGGGACACCCTCAGATGAAACAGATGTCGGGAGTTCTCTGAGTTTGATTGGGGCAATCATTCAGGGTCATAGAGTGTTCGCACTTCCTTTGACGCAGCTGAAACCTTAGAAAGATACATGATTGTTAGAAAACAGGAAGTAGCGGGATTTTAGTATAAGTAGTAAGGGCTATTCCCTGGAGTTTGAGAAAATCAAGCAACGGAGAAGAGACCTTAACAATATAACAAGTTATCAAGTTTAAAAATTGGAGAACTTCTATTTTATTACTTTACCTTTATCGAACCATCATCCTCTGAGCCTTCGTGACTTTCCTCCGTTATCTTGAATACGATACGGCCTAGCTTTCTCTATTCCTTTGAGTTAGTTACCCCATAAAACTATATTGTTACTCTCAAGTCACCAAGGCTCCTCCATGATACCTTGACCTCTTACATGCCAAGGCAATATTATGATTGCTATAGCTTCGTCCAGTGCCCTTCTTGCAAGAAGTGCAAATAAGCTATCCCACACAACCTTTTTCCAGTTTGTTGTCCCAACTATGAAAGGAACCTGCGAAATATGGCTCTTCGAACGATTTGGAAAATTCACGATAAGAAACAAAATTTCAACTTCCGAATCTACCGAAGCTATAGTAAAGCTTTTACTATAGCAAAACATTAGCCTACCCTCTGCAATTATCGAGCGCTACTTCCCCTCAATATTGCGTACCTTGCATCATGTCTGATCAACGACAATGAGACTCCCCGGTTCCACCACCTACCGATCCAATGGATACCAGTGACAACAGTTCTGCACCGACAGGATCGGTACCACCCACTGATTGCTCAGATACTCCTACTACTAGGTCCTTTGCCCTGAGTATGACAGGTTCACATTTGCTTGCAACATCAAGTCTGAGTTCACGAAGAGCTTCCAGAATTCGCCCCAACCCCTATGTGGAATTCAGAAACTAATTAGCAGATGCTTTCAGGTTTATCCTAAGAGAAATCCCGCAAAGCCAAGACGAAACACATCTTGCCCTATGTAGCTTCACGGCTGAGATTCAGGCAGTATATACAAACCTCCGTTTATTCGATAGACGCTTAGCCAGAAATGAAGCAGTTACCGAAGAAGAATTCGCCGAACACCAACAATACCTACTACAACTCCAAAGTGCGATGAAAGTAGAACAAGATCGGTTAAGAGAAGAAGTCCGAGAAGCTTTTACGCTACAATAAGAGCAATAGGCTGGCGATAACCAGGACTTCCAAAGCTGAGACCTCGAATTGGCTGAACAACTGGTTTTTCTGAAACGGCGATTTGATCAGCAAGAGGTGAGATGGAAAAAGGAACTCGAAAAACAAAAGATCGAAGCAGCAAAAATGTTGAAACAATAGGACGAAATTACTGCGGACAAATTCAATGATAATGACAAAAAAGCACAAGCAATTTTAAATCAACTGGTTAAAGAATCACAAGCCGCATTCAACAACCTTGTCCGAAAATTCGAAGCCCAATTAATAGCTTATTCAGTAGCTACTTCAGTTGTGGCAGATGACGAACCTGGACCCTTCAACTGAGTTCGGTCAAATCCCTTGGAAACACACAATTTTACCAACAAAACAAAAAACTAAGTATCAACTCAAGACAAAGAAAAAGGAGTTGAAGAAAGAGAAGGAATAAACCCGCCGCCACCCCCGCCTCCGCCATGTAATACTGGTGGAGACCCAGACCCTGGCGACTCTGATGACGATGATGATGATGTAGAAGGTGACTGAGGCAGAGAGGGCAGCAGGACGGCAGGCGCTTCTCGGAAAATGCCCATTCCCAGAGACGTTTCCCCGTGTACCAGAGCTATACTTGAATTCTTTCGAAGCATTAGTGAACCACACCGACTATTAAAGCAGATCGCTGAACCTCCTTATTTCTTTCAGGGAGAAGACAACCAGGATGTACGAAACTGGTTAATGGCTTGTGAAGATTATTTTGACTCCAATCGTGCACAATGGGAAGATCATAGCCATTGAATTGTGTTTGCTCTCGGTAAAACAATGGGCAACAAAGTTGCACCTTTTTCAGAAAAATACTGAAAAGTCATGGGGGGTTTAGGTGGGTACACTTGAGACCCTGCCTATTCCACGTGGGAGCGATTGTGACAAGAAATAACCAAACGATATATCAGAATTGAGGAAGAACGAAGAGCCCTTGAGGAAATGGATAAAGTCACATTCATGGGCAGAATCAATACCTACCTTCTTCTTCTTGAAAACCTGAACATCAAAGCAGGCCTCACTGGGATAGCGTGGAGGGTAAAAGTGGAGAGTAAACTTCCCGAGGACATTATTAGGTGACTTTGTCACTTTAAGTTTGCTAATGATGAAGAATGAATAGAAATTCTTCTGGATGTCGGAAGACAAGAGGAGGAACTTCTCCAACGGCGGAAAATATCGAAATCGATAATTACTGTACCGACAGCAACAACTAAGCGAAAACCAGGAGTCAACAATGATAAAGATTTTAACTCAAAAAAGGGACCCAATGGTTTTACCGATAAAGGTCGAAAAGAGTATGCTTTCAGATGGAAGGCTGCTCGAACGACACCTGCGTAGGCAAAAAATAATTCCAAAGACGAACATACTGGCTGGAAGGAGGCACATAAAGGAATTTCCGATGAACTGGTAGCTCAATACAAAGGAGACAAGTTGCACTCGTTGCCATCTTGACAACCACTGATGGCAAAAGTGTAGAAGACAAGCTGTCGTGGCAACAACCTTTTTAAACAATAAGGGACGGGATAAAAGGAAACCTGCGTTCCGACAACCAACAACAACCTTTGCTGTGCAACAACTACCTCCGCACCCAAAAACCACCCCAAAAGTCAACGAAATTTATTGATCCTGTCCTTCGCTTGTTTGGGAATTATTGGACACTGAGATGGCATAAAATGATTTATCAATACCTATTGGTCTCCCTAGGTCCATAAGTCTGAATCTACCTGATATAGTGGGCAGACATTGGAGCCAACCGACTAGTTAAGAATGACAACGAAGCGGCACTTACCTTGATCTTGAGAAGCAAGCAGGAAAACAAATTGTTACGGCTGGCAGGAACTAACAAGGATTGATATAATTGAAAAAGACATCTAAGATTACCAAGGAAAATAGCTTGCGAAACCATCAAAAAACAAATTTATTTTTAATTTTTTACCTGAAAAAAGTTACCAGCTTTATGCAAAAGTTACACCCTATTTGCAAAATTACTGTCCACCCCGGGGGAAAGGATGGGGAACTTCCTGAGGCGAGTATCAACCATAGACTCTCACTACTCTCCTTCCTACCCCCCCGGGCAGTGCGACCTAAAAGAAGGCCACCGGAAAGTGGACGAGATAGAGGGCATTCCGGCCAACTACTTTTCCAGGAAGCTGGGAAAAAAAAGGGGAGCTGTAGAAGAAGAGCGGGCTCGCCCCCTTTTATGTTGCGCAAAGGTGTGGGTAGCAACGGTGCAATCCCAGAAAGAAAACCAAAAAAATAAAAATAAAAATAAAAAACAAATTTTTTTTCGAGCTAAGTTTCCCACTTCTTTGTGAATTTGTTTATGTTTTTCGGGAACCCCTCTGCAGGGGGTAAAGACCGCTAGTAGTGGGCAGCTTGAGAATATAAAGGTAATTTTTAATTATTATGTTTAATTTAGTTTGTCTGTGGAGACCTAAGTGGTCGAAACGATGTGGGCGTTGTCACAAACACCTTACGACAACAAATCAACATGGTTTCTAAACGAGCCAAGAGTGTTCCTACTCTGTCTGGCAAGTGGAAAAATACTATTGCCCAAGAACCCCTGCATTATAACTGTCGGGAAGGACATGTACACATTTATATTCTCGGAAATTGCTATCGGATTCCAGTCTTACTAGACTCCTGATCAATTATTTTCCTTATTAATTAACAAATCGTTCATGACCTTCACATACCTTATGAATCTCGATCCGACGCAGTACAGATCCAGGGCTTTACCAGTGAAACTATCTCCTCTGGCGGATAACACTATACTCATCCTCTGTACCTAGAAATAGGAAAAAACCATCACCCCTTCCTCGTTTCCTGTGAAATAGCTTCAGCAGTGAAATATGATATGATTATACCATTCAGATGGTGGTATCAAGAATACCCAATCAGCAATATCGCAGGCCAGAATGCTTGGTCATTAAATGCAGATTGCTGTCGGTCACATTTGTTGCCAGAAGATGAAGGAATTTCAATTGAATGGGATGAAGACATTTTCAACGATCCTAACGTGGTAGTTATATGAAGAATCGAGAGAGAAGACGATGAAAAAGTTACCATTATTGATCATCTACCTGAATGCTACCACGACTACCTCGATTTGTTCCGCCCCTCAACAGCAGAGAAACTAGCTTCTCATCGTACCTTTGACCATGCGATTGATCTCAAACCTGATACGCAACCACCATGGGGTCCTATAAACCTCTGGTCCGAGAAAGAGCTCCAAGCCCTTCATTCCTGTATCGCCGATATGATGAAACAAGGGAAAATTACAGCAAGCAAGTCTCCAGCGGGAGGAACTATTCTCTTCGTACCAAAACCTGATGGGCGACTTCAGTTAGTAGTCGACTACCGAGAACTTAATAAAGTTACCATCCACAACAAATATCCAATTCCTTTAATGACTGAATTAAAGAATCAGGTTTGAGATGCAAGCATCTTCACGAAACTTGATCTGAAGGATGGATTCTACAAGATTAGGATCAGCAAAGGCGATGAATAGAAAACAGCTTTTCGAACTTGATATGGCCTTTCCGAATATAAGGTCATGCCTTTTGGTCTTGTCAACATACCAACCATCTTTCAAACTATGATCAACGAAATCCTCCGCGAATTTCTCAACAAGGGAGTTATCGTTCATATAGACGATATTCTAATTTATTCAAAATCGCTCATAGAACATATCTCCCTCGTTTGACAAGTTTTACAGAGGTTGCGGGAATACCAGATGCCAGTATCATTAGAAAAAAGTACATTTCATGTTAAAAAAGTTGATTTTCTTGGATATGTTGTAACAACGGAAGTAGTTACGATGAATGAGAAGAAGGTAGAGACAATTAAGGCTTGGAAACCTTTGACATCAGTGAAGAAGGTCCAGATCTTTATCGGATTCGCAAATTTCTATCGACCATTGATCAAAAACCTCTGGAAGATTTGCACCCCGATCACCAATCAGCTAAAGGGAGAAAAAAGAAATTTTGTATGGGGAAAAGACCAGCATGAGGCCTTCGCATACCTTAAGCGATACTTCATTATGGCCCCTATTCTATCTCACTTTCACCCAGAACGTGATACAGTAGTTGAGACTGACACAAGCGATTACGCCATTACCAGCATCTTCTGACAGTTTCAAGGGAAACGATTACATCTGGTCGCATTCCACTTCCGAAAACTCAACTCGGCAGAAATGAACTATGACATCCACGACAAGGAATTGTTGGCTATTCTTGTTGCCTTTATGGAATGGAAACATTACCTCCAAGGAACGGAAAAGCCAATTACAGTCTATACCGATTATCAGAATCTTCAATACTTTCTGACCACAAAAGCCTGGACGGCACGCCAAATTGGTTGGGTGCAGAAGTTATGCGACTTCAACTTTATTATAGTCTATCAACCAGACTCGAAGAGAGGTAAACCTGATGCTTTAAGCAGGCGGCCGGAGTACCATCCTGAAGAGGGAGCTACGCATTGTGAAAAGCAAATTCTACAACCTAAATACTTCGGCAAATTGCAAATTGCGATTGTTAGTGGTGAAAGCTCATCCCCTGTCTCTAAGGAAATCCCTCAGCCAGAAACAGAAAACTATATACGAGTTCAAAGACTTTCAGAAAACGGAAGAATCCCAACTTGAGGATCCAAACTTGCGGCAGGACATGACCTCTACAGTATCGAAACCTTAATGATCCTAGCTAAGAACCGATATCTTGTTAAAACTGAATTAGCTATTGCAGTCCCAAGTGGTACCTACGGTCATATTGCACCAACAAGTAGCTTGGCAACCAAAGCTATATTAGTAGATGCTGGAGTTATTGATGCAGACTAAAGAGACGAAGTCAAAGTCCTTCTTATTAATCATGGCTTTTCAGATTTCCAGATTCAGAAAGGAGATCGCATTGCGCAACTCGTGGTGGAGAGAATAGATGATCAAGACTGGATGGAGGTAGATAAGATGGATGAAAAGGAGAGATCTGGACAAGGATTTGGCAGCTCGGGACGAGGACTGGAGTTAAAAGAAACTCAACCAACGATATGCTTTCTCCATTCAACTGGCACACACGAATTTTATGATACCTCTGATATCAACCATCACCCGATACTTCGAAAAGGACAAGTTCTATTGTCTCACACTATTATCGCAAAGGCCAGTCTCAAGAAGTTCGAAACTGACTCTTTGGAAAAGGTTGGGCAAGTGGCAAAGGAAGATCAAGATTGGCTGCGGAGAAAGGAAGAATTGGAAAATATATTAAGAGAAGGTAAGGAATTGCCGAAACAATTGATTCTAGCCAATAACCTACTTTACTACAAGAATCGACTATATATTTCAGTAAACGAAGACCTGCAAACACTCATCGCCCAAGGATGTCATGACTCTCTAGTAGCAGGGCACTTTGGACAAGATAAGAAACTCGAAATTATTACTTGAGACTTCTACTGGAAAGGACGCACCGATTGGGTTAATGACTATATACGATCCTGCACTGCTTGCCAAGAAGCTAAGTCTCCAAGACATGCATGATTCAGTTTACTTCAACCCTTACAAATACCCTTCGTAGCTTGGGCTTTGACTTCAGTAGACTTTATTACTCAACAACCGAATTCGGCAGGATATACAGAGATCATGGTGATAGTAGACCGGTTCACAAAAATGGCTCAATTTATTGGATTAGAAGAAAAGGCATCCACCCGAGATGTGACAGAAGCATTGCTTAAAGAAGTATGGAAACACTACGAGCTACCCTCAGAAATCATCTCAGATATGGATGTGAAGTTTACTCGGGAATTTTGGGAATCATTGTGTACAAAACTCAACATTAAACGAAAGATGTCAACAGCTTACCACCCTCAGACTGACGGACAAACAGAAAGAGTCAACCAAATACTGGGAGGCTACCTCCGAATATTTGTCAATTACGATCAGGATGATTGGTACCACCTTCATCCCCTCACCAAGTTCGCTTATAACAACTCGACATCAGCAAAAGTTCACATTTGACCCCCATACCTCATGAGGGATAGGGGGTATAGGGGGCCAAATTATAAAACTCAAGTTGTTGTATCTCTCGTCCATGCCCCATAACCCCAGAGTAAATCCGGGGTTACGGGCATTTTTTTTGCGTTGGTAATTTCGTTGTCATACAACGTTTTCTGGACGCACTTTGTCCTCTTTGAGCCGTTGCACGGTCCATTCGCGCCTGACGCTTCTACATTAGTTTATCCGGCTTTACCTCTCGCACCACGCATTGTTCCCTTGTTGATCCAAACATCCTGTTCTGAATTTCCTATTGACAAACTCTTCGCGACTCCGAACGTCCGCAATGCACCATTCCCCGTAGTTCTTCTGCTTTCCTAATTCTCGCTTATTTCTCCCCTTCCGCCTTGCTATTGCCCCATGACCTAATCCAGCCCCAATAATTTCTCCGTGTATACAATATCTAAGCGGATGCTATTTGTCGCTTTCGCGACGAGGACCGTCTATTATTTAATGATGGGTAGCCTTGCGCTGGCTGATTCCTTTACTGTTCTCGCCTTCCTGCCTTCTTCATGGCTCTTTGAGACTTTCTCTCGGCCCCAAGCGACTTTCCCCTGATGTCTTTTTTCACAAACTGGGTTGAAATCTAACTCTAAGTGGCATATTCAAAATAATAATAATAATAATAATAATAATGTAACATTCCAGGTCCATAAGAGGTGGTGCAATAGGTGACGATCAATCCATATAGTAGATGAGAACATTCTTTGGCCATTCCTACGTTGTATACGGACAACGCTGCTCTCATACAATGTTGATCATAAAAAGGGATATAAAGAATATCATTTAAGATAGTAAATAGGAAAGTACTTAGATGACTGCGTGAGGAGCTAACTACAGGTCCCAAGTCTCGCCTTTTATATCGGCGCCTCCTCACATACCTAACCCTGGTGACTCATATAGATGAGTCACGCGTTCCTATGACTCTAAGCGAGTCATAGTGTGAAATCCATCAGTTGACCTTTTGAGTCAACTGCGCAATACATAAAACCAATCATCGCGCTCTTAACTAGTCATGTGCCCAAAGGGGTCACATGCGCGAGACCCATGACTCATAACTATGAGTCATGTGCAAAATACATATCAAGTGACCACCCAGTGTGGTCACGCGCAAACATAAACATAAAACAATACTAGCTATGACTTCGCAAGTGCGAGTCATGTGAGAGGAAACACAAACCTACTATTCATAACCGTGAATAGTGTGAAACCAATACCTTTACTAGTCCCCGTTTGTGACAAATAACCTCTTTTATTTGTTTATTTTATTTAAATCTACATTAGTCCCAAATAGGATGTTACGCTTCCCCATTCAACTCCTCTTGGGGAGCCTCAACTGCCTCCCCCACTTCTGTATCTGAATGATCGTCCTCCACCTCGCTTTCCTCATCGCCTGAAATCTGCAAATCCAAATATCCTGCGGCTTTTCTGTCCTCCAGTGGGGCATGAGACTCCTGATCCGGTATCAATCCACCCTCCCGTAGCATTTTCTTAATACGTTTTTTTGTATCTTCAACGAGTTTATGTCGCACTCCTGGCGGCAGTCTTTGCCAGGTAGTACACTGTCGAAGATAGACATCTAAATTTTCTAGTGAGTACGATAGGCTTTACAACGGTGGAGTTGAACCTTTAAACGAGTCAATACTAACTTTGTGCTGTCAGAGCGGAAAAATCTGGAGGTTGAACAAATGATCTGGAACTCTAAGCCCTCAGAGAATAATACAGACATGCCGTGGTAAGGCATATCAGGACGTCGTTAGTACAATTAAGAAATGATTTATCGGTCCTCTCTCGCATTCTCGAACCCCGGTACCACTTATGAAACAAGAGTTTTGCTATCTCTGGCACAGAAAAGCGCCAACCACAGTCTTGTCTGGGTAAGCCTTATCTCATCTCACCGTGGACGATCTGAGTTTACTTACTTGTTGTTTACTTGGGTGGCATGCAAACCGATCATTTTCGAGCAAATAGGCAACTCGTGCCTGTATTTCGGCCGGTGGTTTTTGCGAGAAGTCATACAGGTCTTCAATCATGTTCTTGCTCTCTGAAACTAGATGTGACCTGGCGCTAGACTGTCTTGATTTCAACTAAATATATCTAATTAGCCATGATCAGTCTCTAATAGGACGTTCTTCGTCAATTAAAGGACTTACAAAAGTCATTGCCCGCCTTTCTATTACCCTATTTCCCTAACCTAACTTTCTAGCTGCCATTACCGAATAACCTTCCAGAAGAGTATCGTTTTCGGCAGGCTTTACAAAGGGATTAACAAACCACGTATGATACCGGACTATATTTGCAGCGTTCTCAAAGATTATCCTCGCCTCACCCTGCAATGTATTGCTTTTTGCCAATAGTGTGATAGGGGTCCCGATATTAGACTCTGGAAAGTCTGGATCAGCTATACTATGTCGTGAATGGGACGGCATAATTTCTTCCTCTTCAGGCGTATCAGGAATATAGGGTGAGAATGGTGATGAATCTTCTCTCAGATGGCCGGAATGTAATTCTGCTGCCTGCCCTTGTGATGCAAGCCCCTGCGAAGGGCCATTTAGAACCCCCTGTGAAGGGCCATTTAGAACCGGCGTTGGAGTATCCTCTGTACTCTTTCTTATAAGCATGTCAATTGAAAAAATTATTATATTTACTTACATATCTTAACCGGCTCCTGACTCTCCGTGGAAGTGGCTGCAGGAGTAGTTCAGTAGGACGTCGTTCGTCCCATCGGGGACGTCTAGGAGGAATGTCATCATCGTCAACATCTGTAGGTTGCTCTTCCTCAAAATGAACTCGTCGTTCTGTTTCCGGTGCTGGCGTTGAAATATCCGCGAAGGCTACTGGAGCTCTCGATGATGATGCCTGGGCTCGAGGGGCTAGTCCTACTACTCTGGTCAAGAATGGGATATTTAAGTCTTGGGAGAGCTCACATTGGCCTCCAGAAGGTGTGACTGACCTCTGCTCGTATTTCCATTCATGATTGCGCGTTTATATAAAAGAACTAGCGGAGAAACAGGAATTAGATGTAGAGATAAAAGCTCCGACAGGAATCGAACTATCCTAGCGCCATTTGGCCTCCGAATGTCTCAAAGGCTCCATGCATGGATGGCTCTGAGCCGAATAGAGACTGTCTATTCGGGATTGCCGGGACAGGATTTCATATGCGGGGCTTAGATGAACATAACTTATCATTTCAAAAGATTGGATTATACATACTAGGATAGAATAAAGGATAAAAGGGACGTTTAGCGTCCCAGAAAAGCTTTCTATTGCACTCAACTAATTTTAAAAATAAAAACACTGCAAAAACATTAAAATCTAAGACTACCGGGTAAAATATAGGAAAGCCGGATGACAGTGCAAACAGGATTAAGACAAAGATTAATAGATAGAAGCAAAGCAGAAGCAAAGAAACAAAGCCCGTAAAACCAAAGAACAATTACCCAAAGGGTCAAAGAAGACGCTGCTCGGTACAAAACGAGTCTCAGAAAACCCAACAAATGGATAGAAACGAGAGCAAAACAAAGTAAGAAAAAACCCGTGAAACCAAAGAGAGCCCACTTGAAAGATCCAAGAAGACACTACCTGGCACAAACAAGCCCCAACCCCCCCCGGCGCCGAACCCACGGATTGAAATGAAAGCAAAATCTAAGAAAGCCAGTGAAACAAAAGAAAAAACCACCCAAAAGCCCAAAGAGGACGCTGCCCAGCGCAAACAAACCCTAGGCATTGCCCCCATTGCCCCCATTGACCCCATTACCCCCATTGCCCCAATTGCCCGCAGTACCCCCACCGTTATCATCAGCGCCTTCCTCAATAGCGTCATGTACTGACACCTTACACCCGGGAGGTGGGATCTCCGGGGGAAGAGCCACCATTGGGACATCTTGTCCTGCATATCGGCTCATATACGCCGGCCCCTACCTCACTCAAGCGCGCGAAATCAGTTCCCGGGAGTGGGTCTGGAACCTAATAACCCTACGATCATTGCTCAGAATTCTCCTCTGCCAGCCGTTGTGGGACCTAGGAAAGGCCCTTCAGCACCTTGCATGGTGCTCCACATCGTCCTCCTCATCAGAGGCAGATTCTGGCTCAGTGTAGAACTTGGCGACGTCGAATTGGCCGGCGAAGAGATAGTTCCGGCTGTGCCCAACAAGAGGTGTATTGGGATGAACAGGGTCCCAACCATCAGGGGGGGCAACAGCTGCTCAGTAGAGGAAGCAGGCGACAGTAAGGGTGGAGCACTGGGAGAGACGAAGCCAGGCATTGACCTGATCGTCGTCGATAAACTCGATCTGGTCGGCTCCATCGGGAGTGACTTTCAGGCCTTGAATGTCGCGAAGAATTCCAATGAACTGCCGGGGATGCTCGCCTTCCTCTATGTACTGACAGGCAGCTTCGCCGAGCTCCTGTAAAGTGTAGTGCCTGAGAACCGCCAGCCAACTCTTGTTTGGCATAGCGTTATTACCACGGTTTATCCATGGGAGCTGGTGAGCCTGCCCAGGCTCGGCACCTGTTGATACAATCCTCTTCTCCTCGGGCGATACTTGCAGCAGGTAACCCTTTCTTTGATAGTGGTCGCACTATCTTAAGTTCGTACGAATAACGACAGCTGAGTATACAGACTCCTGCCTCGTAAGATCAATCGCTAAGCTCGTGAGAGACACTATGTTCTTGATACGATAAAGTATATTGTAGGGAAATAACTTAGATGATTGCGTGAAGAACTCTAAACCAAGAGGCCTTTTTTTTTTTTTTTTATATCATGCGTTTTGTATTACCAACTACGGGGAACAAAAGCTACGTGCAGCGCTAGCTATGGTAAGAAAAAAACCCCAACGAAATCCTCCTCGGCCCACCGGAAAAAACCATCATCCCAAGTCCCTCTGGTGTGGAACCAACCGCACGATCTCGCCGCGAAGACAAAAAAACCCCTATCGGCCAAGTAGACAACAGAGATAAATCACCAACACGACAAGCAGGAGACAACAGGAAAATCGGGCCCGAAAACTCCCCCTTGACATAATAACAAAAGAAACCACATTAATATCCCAGAGTACTCTGACAGAAACCCGACCGTGAAAATTCAGCCAAAACTACAGAACACAGAACGGGGGGACAGTAAACGCTAAAACCAAGCAAATCCATCACAATTACTCCGTAACCCAAGGCGTTGACATCGTCCAAGGAGGCAGTGCAATACCATGACCTAGCGTAACCGAGGGCTGTGGCCGAGCCGAGCCACGGGGGAGGGGGTTGACCCAGGGGAAAGTGGCAGTAAGAATGCCAGCTAATGAGTCGATGTTTGGCTGTAACCGAGCCACGGGACGAAACCGAGCGGGGGAGAGGAGGGGTAGACCCAAGTATCGTAGGAACTATCGGAAACGTGTGCGTGTCTGACTAGACAGCCTCGAGCGAAACGTAATCGAAGAGAGTAGAGAAATCGACCGTAGCCTTGTGAAAAGTTTTCTCTTACTGCGAACCGTGATCCCAGCCGTCTGTAACTTGGACGCGAGGGTGTTGCCGACTCTGCAAATGCTAAGCGAAGACGCAAAACAAAAGCGAAAGGGTGGATGGGACGGGCCCTAAGGAACGGGTGCCCAAGTCCGAATCTATCATAGGGGGGGGGTGCAGCTCACTAAGAGTGCGTTGGAGAAAGGATGTTGACGATGATTGCTCGTGGTGTTGAGATTTCAATCGCCGGAGGTGTAGAGGAGATGGTTCGTGTCTAAACCAAGAGGCCGTAAGGGCTCTCTTTTATAACCGTTCTTCCCGCAACTCATGACTCATCCTTCGCATCACATGCCCCTATGACTCATAAGTGAGTCATAGTGTGAAATCCATCAGCTGACTCGTATGAGTCACTGTGCAATAACAACTAACCAATCAAAACACAATAAACCTATCATGTGCGCGACTTGCGTCACATGCGTGAAACCCATGACTCGTAACTACAAGTCATGTGCGAAAGTCATAATCATATGACCACAATCGTGAGTCATGTTAAAACAATAAACCAATCATAACAAAGGAATGACACGCTATTGTGTAGTCATGTGAAATACTTAAACCTATGACTCATAAGTATGAGTCATGTGAAAACCTCTCCTGCTAGCCACCGTTTGTGACATTAGCTCCCTCTCCCCCTAGCATCGGTCCTACGATGCTTAAAGTCCTAAATCCGTTACCCGACTTCCCAACCGTCTCGCTTCCCTTCGCATTCTCCGAATGACGTCTTCGGAGTCTCTCCATCTCTTGCGTACAACTTCGAGGGTGAGGTTCCCAACCTCTAGGGCTCGTTGTTGTTCCGAAATTTTGTTTTGTTGATCTTCTATCAATGCCCGTTGGTCCTTGAGTCGTTCTTGGAGACAGTCTCGTTCGTTTAGTAACTCTTCGATCTGCCTCTGTAGGGCTTCCGGGTCCGGAACCGTAGTTGTTTCTGAATTTTCGCCCCCCTATTCAGCCAACCGTGTCCTCACGGATTCCCTTGCTTTCCTTGTTTTTTCGTCCCTTTTCGTAAGGGGTTCCTTTCTTCCTTCCGACCTCGGGTAGTAGCCGGCTTTGATTTTCTCATTCTTATGAGACCGGCAGTTGTTTCGAAAACATTGCTCCCAATGTATCCTTTTGTGTTCTTCGTTCGAGGCCCATCCTTTTCGTTTTGGTTCTTGTGGGTACCACCCTTGTCCTTATTTCTCGCTAAGGTGCACGAAGCACCCATCGTCATAGCATGCCGTCCACGATAGTCCATTGTGTTTTGCCGTTTCAATGGCTTTCGCTTGTCTTTCGTCCAGTTCTTGTTCCGTTGGCATGTTGTAACTCGGGCTAGTAGGCAGAAATGGCCCTGGGCTGGACTCGTCGTCTCCCCAGCCTTGGTCTGGTCTGAGTTCGACCTTGAGTTCTACCCAGTCCTGGTTTACCTGGGTATCGTTGGTGGAAGTGGTGGACTGCATGTTATGTCTTGTTGAAGTTTTCCGAAGGGTACCAGATTTTGTCGTGTTCTGGTGAGTATCCTTTCCACTTGGCTCGATATTGGAGCTTTCCGTAGTGGAGTCGAGAGTCGACGATCTCGTCTAGTTCGTATTCTTGTTCGCCTTCGATTTCGATAGGTGGAGGAGGTTCTTGAGTTTGAGAGGGAAATCAGTTATCTTGGTAGGGTTCGAGGAGTGAGATGTGGAATGTGTTGTGTATTGCCATTGATGGCGGTAGGTCCAGCTTATAAGCGCTCGTTCCAATTTTTGCCAAGATTTTAAATAGTCCGATTTTCTTGTAGTCGAGTTTCTTTGATGGTCTTGTGGTCTTGATATTTCGTGGTAGTAGCCACACCATATCTCCTGATTGTAGGTTCGGATCAGGTTTTCGGTGTTGATCGTAATATTTTGTTTGTCGTAGTTGCGATGCCACCATTTCGCTTCGTAATGACTCATGTAGTTGAGTCATTTCTTCTGGTTTCTTCTGATTTCCTTGGATCAGATGTCCTATCATCTCGTATTCGGGGTTGATTCCGTAGTTGGCGAAGAATGGTGTGTTCTTGATCGTTTCTTGATATCCATTGTTGTATGCGAACTCTGTCAATGGTAGGCATCCACACCAATTATCTTGTTGGTAGTTAATATATGCCCGTAAATATTGCTCCAATATGGTATTTGTCCTTTCCGTTTGCCCGTCTGTCTGAGGGTAGAAGGCTGTACTTAATCTTCGTTCGATTCCGAGTTCTTCCGTTGTCTTTTTCCATAGGTCTGATGTGAATAGTGTTCCTCTGTCGGTGATGATATCTCATGGTATTCCGTGTAACCTGACTATTTCTTTCATAAACAGGTTTGTGAACTGCCGTGCGTCCAGATCTTTTCTGCATGGAATAAAATGACTCATTTTGGTCAGGCGATCGATGACGACTAGTATCGTATCATATCCTTCTGATTTTGGAAGGTCCGTGATAAAGTCTATTGCGATCGATTTCCATGGTTTGTCTGGTACTTCGTTTGACCGGAGGAGGCCATATGGTGCATGTCGTATCACCTTGGTCCTTTGACATGTGTCGCAATTTTTGACATATCTTTTGATAGTTTCTCTTATTTTTGGCCAATAGTATCGTCTTCCGATGAGCTCGGTAGTTTTCGCCGTCCCTCCATGTCCTGCTTGTGGTTGGTCATGATATTTGGAGATAAGAGTCGTCCTTATCTCTTCATCCTCGGGGATCCATATCTTTCCTTGGTACCATAGCTATCCATCCTTCCATTGGCATAGCCCTAGCGCTATTCCCTTCAGTTCCTTTTCTCCTGTCTCCAACACTCGTTTGATTGTTTGGATTCCTTCGTCTGTTTTTGATGCTTCTTGTATTGTTCCTTCGTCTCTATCGTGGAACTCCAATAGTTCCATTTCCTCAATTGTTGCTTCTTCCCAGAACTGTTCCTTTGGTAGTAATATTCCTTCTTGTTTTGACAATTGTTTCTCCTTGAGGGTTTGTATGTCCCCCATTCTCCTTGTGAGGGCGTCTGGTTTTCCCCCTTCTCTTCCTGGCCGATATATAATCCTGAAGTTATATTGGCTCAGCTTTCGTACCCATCGTCTTTGTCTGTCCGTTAGGGCCTTGGTGGTCATGAATGTTGTGAGGTTTTTGTGGTCAGTGAAGACCTGAATGCGATATCGGCTGCCTTCAGTATATCTCCTCCATTCTTCGAATGCTTGTACCACGGCTAATAATTCTTTGTCGTGTACGTCGTAGTTGAGCTGAGCGTCTCTCATTCCTTTGGATCTATAGGCCACTGGTCTCCATTTCCCGTCTTCGCATTGTTGTGATATTATGCCTGAGTATACATATTTCGACGTGTCTGTTTCGATTTTGATAGGTCGTCTTGGATTGAAGTGTACTAATACCGGGGTTGTGGTGAGTGCCTTTCGGAGTTCATTGAAAGATTGTTGTTCTTCGGCTTCCCATTTCCATTTGCCGTCGTATTTTTTGTGCGTTCGTTCATATACTGGTTTTGCTATTCTGCTAAACCCTTGTATGAATCTTCGGTAAAAGTTGCAAAACCCTAAGAAGCGTTGAATTTCGGTTTTTGTCTTTGGTGGTTGCCATTCCCATATTGCTTGAGTTCTGACCGTGTCCACTTTGATTCCTTCCTGGCTGACCACGAATCCTAGGTATTCCGTTTCCTTTTTGTGGAATTCGCATTTTGAAGGTTTGACCTTCATTCCTGATGGTCGAAGAGCTTCCAGGATATTTTTGACGTCCTTTTGGTGTTGTTTTAGGTCATTCGAGTCTATCAGGATATCGTCCAGGTATACTATACAACACATGTCAATGTATCGTAGTAGTACCCTGTTGATTCATTTTTGGAACGCAGCCGGTGCATTGCATAATCTAAATGGTACCACCAGATATTCGTAAGTTCCCAACTTGCTGCTGAAAGTTGTCTTATGTTCGTCGCCTTCCCTTATTCTGATGTTGTGGTAGGCTTCCTTGATATCCAGCTTTGTGAAGTATTTTGCTGTGCTTAGCTGGTCTAATGCCTCTCCTATCAGTGGTAATGGATATCGGTCCTTTTTTGTAACTTCGTTGAGTCCTCGATAATCCACACATAGTTGTAGGCTTCCATCCTTTTTCTTGACGAACATGATTGGCGATGCCCTTTCGGCTTTCACCTCTCTTATCCATCCTCTTACTTCGTTTTGTTGATATATTTGTGTAACTCTTGGATTTCGTCGTAGCTGAGCGGATATATCTTTTTGTCGGGTACTTCCTCGCCTGGTTCTAGGTCGATGCCTAGGTCAATTCCTTTCCGATGTGGTGGTAATGTTGTTTTTTCTCCTTTCTCGAACACATCGAGATATTCATGATATTCTCTTGGTATCGTTTCTTGGAGGTTATGTCTTTCTTCCTCCTTCTTCCTTTGTCTTTCCTTGATTGCCAGTTCGGTACTGATATTGATCTTTTCCAAATAGATCTTATCTTGGACTGGGTCCCATCTTAGGATGCCCGTTGTTTCTCCTCTTCGGTAAAACTTCCGAATGCCTTGCTGATATTTCACTGATGTTAATCAGTCTTTTGTCTTTTCCACCGTCTGTGCTTCCGAATCCTTTGGCTCCTCGATCGTTTTCTTCAGTTCATGAACTTCCTGTAGTTCTTCTGTATTGACTTTTTCGATAATCAATTGTGCGATTCGATCGCCTGTTCCACTTGGAACTGAAT
>NESQ01000623.1:0-28835 GCA_003070745.1 Tuber borchii
GGACTTCTTACATATTTCATGCACCTCTCTTGCTTATAATATTTCTAATTATCTCCTAATAATCTCATCATACCACCTCAGAAGAATGTATATTATTTGAGATTTACTTGGTAGGAGTTCTGGTTCATATTTTATCTAAGCCAGGTGGGTGATAGCAACTGTATTTATACTGGAACGCGAATACCAAGTGTAAGAAAGAAATAAAATGGAAACAAAAGTGTGAATAATGTTTAATTCTGAAATCCTGCCAAGTAAATCTCAAATTATATGCATACTTCTGAGGTGGTATGATGAGATTATTAGGAGATAATTAGAAATATTATAACCGAGAGAGGTGCATAAAATATGTAGGCAGTCCTCGGTAAAACTCCAAATATCAAATAAGAAATGAATAGAGAAAATCATAAATATTATCCCCAAATAGATAAAGAAATACCACAATATATACTCTAGTTGTAGTAATGTTGTTGGTGACAGGTGAAACCACAACCCAAACTAAGTATAGAAATATATGACAGTGATCATGAAATATAAACAGGAAATACTATGAAATTTCAACAGTTTTCCATGGTATCTACAGCCCAATAATGATACCATGCATTCATGTGCGGGTTTTGCTAGGATTTTGGTCCAGATATCGGAGCGGTTGTTTATTGATTTAACCTTAAGGAGGATGAAAATGTTGTCATGCAACGCTTCGCGGGTGATGAAATAATCGACAGCGATATGTTTGGTTCGAAAATTGATTTGACAGTTGACAGCAAGCAAATTTGGACCGGTGTGATCGGCATACATAGTGATAGGGGCAGAGAGACAGACATCAGAGAGGCCTTTAAGGAGCCATCAGATATGGCTGAGTACCGTCAGACATAGCAACTAATTCTGTTTTGGTTGTTGATTTTGCAATGGAGGACTCCTTCTTTGAGAACTAAAAGAGATAATAGTTATTGAATAGAACAATATAACCAGAGGTGGATCTTCTGGTATCGATGCATCCTGCATAGTCGGCATCAACATAGACATCAATAGCGTTTGTTGTTATGTAAGGGTAAAATAAACCAAGGTTCTGAGTTCTGTTAACATATCTAAAAGTGTGTTTAGCTGCCTTTATATCTTCTTCAGTAGTACAAGAAGAGAATTGTGTGAGAAATGAAATAGTATATACGAGGTCGGATCTTGTTCCAGTAACGCTATATATAAGAAATCCTGACATCGATTGGTATAGTGTAACTTGGTATTTTGATTGTTCCATAGTTCCTTTCGTAAGTGTAATTCCTTTTGGTAAGGGGATAGATATAGTGCTAGAGTTTTCCATTCCAAATCGTGAGAGGATAGTTCCGACCTATAGTTACTGGGTAGGAGCATTACCTTCTGGCGTATAGGTAATATGTAAGCCGAGTAAGAGAGAAGCTTCCCCGAGGTCCTAGATCTCAAATGCTGTTTTCAGAGGTTTGATGAGTGCGGTAAGGTGGGGTGTATTGGCTGAATATATTGCGATGTCATACATGTAAAGCGATAGGTAACAAACGTACTTGTTGTGGATAAACATGTATGGGTCTTGGTGTGATGCAGTAAAATTCTTGGAGGTTAGGAATTTCATAAAGAGGGTATACCATTTGTTCGCTGATTGCTTAAGTCTATAGATACATCGGTTAAGTTTCCACACTTTCTATCCATCACCGAACTCTAGTGGTGGGTTGCAGGTAAACTTCTTCCTCTAATTTACCATATAGGAAAGCGGATTTAAGGTCAAATTGTCGTGAACGCCATTAATTTCTGGCTTAGATTGCAAGAAGTAATGGTAAGGATGCATATCGGATGACAGGAGCAAAGGTATCTTCAAAGTTGAAGCCTGCTACTTGTGAGATCCCTTGTGCAACGGCTTTTGCTCGATATCTTTCCAAGATACTGTCAGCATTCCTTTTAGTTTTGAATACCCACTTACTTCTGACAATATTCCGTCCTATTGGTTTATCACCAACTTCGAAAGTTTTATTCTTCTTTAGTTCAATGATCTTATTGTTGATGGCCGAGATCCATTCTTCTGAGTGTGGGCTATCAATAGCCTTACAGTACGTAGAGGGATCCTCGTTGGATAACTCGCTCATGACACGTCCGGTATCTGTACAACTTCGGTGTTTGCTCATTTGGTGTTTGCATACGATAGTAGGAGAATTAGAAATCCTTCATAAAGGGCATGAGGGTCCAGGAAGGTCCCAAGGTAGAACATCCGGAACAGAGTGCTGCTGGTCGTGTTCTTCGGATATAGGAGGGTGAAGTTTGCTGGTTGGTGTGTTAAGTATTTCAGGATTGGTGGCCAGTAGATGTTGCTCTTGGGCCGCTAAGGTAAGTTCCTTCGTGGTTGGTTGAAAGATTGGTTTATTTGTTGTCTCTTCAGGTTCCTGTTTTATAGGCTTATCCGTAGACTTTGGTCATAATGGGAAGGATGGGGGAGAGACTTTAACATAGGTTACTTTAGCAATTAGTGGTTCCATGGTATTTGGTCCAAGCGGTACTATTGTCGTGGTCGTCCACTGGATCTGCCGAGTTTCTGAAACCTGATATTCCGAAGGGATATACATCCTATATATTTATCAGAGGAGGTATAGTATCCAATAAGATATCCATCAAACGCCCGGAGTATTAGTTACGTTCAAAGGTTGTCTTTTCTCTTCTGGTAGCTGAACGAATACTTTAGTCCTGTAGAGGCCGAGATGGTTTACCAACGGCTTTTTATTGTAGAGTAATTCATAGGACATCGATTTTCCTATAGATCAGTTAGGGAGTCTATTCCGAAGATAAACAGCAGTTGCGACAGCTTCAGCCCATAAAGCCAAAGGTAAGCCAATCAAGAGAGAGCAAGTAGCAGTAATTATGGTATGGTTGTACCGTTCGGCAATGCCATTAGATTCATGAGAGTAGGGAGGGGTGCAATCATGTACGATTCTATAGTTTTCTAACAATGTTAACATAAATGCGTTGATATGCTCGCCTCCGTTATCTCCTCTGATTCTTTTGATACTAGCATGGTCCAGTATCCAACATTCCTGGATGAAGCAAGCAAAAACTTGGACCGTGTCGGATTTAGCATAAATAGAGGTAAACCCAGACGTATCGAGTGCAGTTATCGATAAACATAATATAGTGGTTTGATTTGCCAAAGGATGTTTTTGAGAATCTTCCGCCAAGGTTGGAGTGGATTAAATCAAGAGGAGTAGTTGCTCGCTCTTCTTGTGATGAAGATGTAGGCTTTCTTTTGGTACTTTTGAAGGTGATGCAAGTTTTCGCATTGCCAATATTTCAGATCTTTGGGGATGTTGGAAGTGTCAGAATAGTAATTGTTTTTGAGATAGTCAGGTGAAGGATGTCCAAAGGCCTCAGGCCACTGTTGGTAAGTCATCTTCTTTGCTGTTTCTTTCTCTTCATGTAAAATATAATCATGTTCATCTTACTTTCCCCAAATAACCTCTCTTTTGTTTTCTCTAAGAATGTATATATCCGGTACAGAGCTAAACAAAGAAACCCTTTTCCCAAGGTAACAATAGTATTCAACGATAACAAATTACAACAACCCAAACTTGGAACTCAAAGAACACGTTCAAGGTAGACAGGAGAAACATGACCATCAGATATTTTGGCCAAGATCTTGACTGTACCACTGCCGCATCACTCTATTACAGAGTCATCACCTAACCTAACAGTACCTTTCTCAGTCTCGAAGTTTATAAGAAGGTCTAAGTTGCTTGTCATGTGTGAGCTTGCGCTTGTATCAATAACCCATTGGGGTTTGGAGAGAGGTTTGGTAGTGGTTCGGAGGGAGGATAATGTACTGACCAGTTCTGGAGATTCTTCTGTTCTGATCTTTGCTGTATTACTGGCATTTCCTGCTTTCATATTCTTCTCATTCTAGTTCTTGGTCTTGAGTTTATGGCACTCATTCCAGGTATGCTCTTTAGTACCGGTGCCACAGCAGTGTTTCATGTACCAAGGACATTCCTTGTTGGCCGAGGGTCCCTTTTAGCAAGGATTCCTTCCGGTACCCTTTCCTTTTCCTTTAACCTCAGTACTTTTATACGGTTTGTTGTCTGCAAAGCTATCCGCAGAAGCAGTTTTCCAGTCATGCAAGCGTTGGTAGACATGATCGTAGATAAGGTCCTCCTTGGTTTCGAGGTTGTCAAAGATATTTCTCATTTACTCGGGAAGGGAGTGGAGGAAGAGGGCTGCTTTAGCCTCAAACGATTCAAATACAGTCTTAAGCACAAACAGTAGAGGGTATCAATCGATGGAGGTAGAGGTAGAGCAGCCAAGTTGGAGTCGATTTCAAAGGGTATCGTACTTACTGATGTGGTCTGAAATAGAATCCACAGCATCGTACTTAGTATTGAAAATGGAATTGAGTTGGTCGAAGCAGGAGGAGGTATTTACTCTAGTGAATTTATCCTTGAGTACAATCCAAATTTTGGAGGGGGCTTGGTGGGTAGCGAGTAGTATCAACTATTGGGAATCGACTGTTTGAATAAAGTATATTGCAGCATACTGGTAACGGTCCTGGTAGTTGCCAAGGTCATTCGAGTCGTCATCGTTATTATTATCGTTATCCTCGTAGTCTTCAGCTGTTTCTATTCCTAAAACAGTTTTCCAGCAGTTGAACGGTTCAAAAACATATTGTGAAATATCTCTCCAAAGATGTTGGTTTTCCGGACCAGTTAATTTCGGTACTGAGCTTAACCTGTAATTGGGAGGCATAACTTTCTTAGTGCTAGATCTATGATTGTGTCTGGAATGTATAGAAACACTAGGCAGAGGAGAAGGTGAGGGAGATGGAGAGGGAGGCTTGGGTGCCTGTCCTTTGGCCTTGGATTTTGATCGAGTAGATCTTCCTCTATCGAAAATAGAATCAGGAGTAGGAGGAGAGGGAGTGGCAGATCCACTCGCTTCACCAGTAACACCTGTTCCACTAGTATCAGACATATTTCAAGGTAAAGTATGAAATAATTCTGCAAAAAAAGTGATAGGAACTTGTTTCAGCACTTTTGTCAGCCTTTTAGTATTTTGTGAGCCCCTCTAACTTATTCTTCCTTTTATATATTGCAAAAGCAATGCAATCTGATATAAGTAATAAAAAGCTATGGTTTCCATGAGAATAAAGCCAAAGGTGGTTTATTACTACACAGGCTAAGTGGTTGTTGAGGGAAGAATGGAAAGTGAGTTGCAATGGGGAAGGAACGTCCTTTTAAGAGAAGTGAAATGGTTGTGCGGAGACAATGCCGAGAGCAATTCCATTTCTATAACAACCGAAAGGAATGCTTGCAAACAACTAGAAGTTGAATTGATTGAACTGTAGTGAGGTAGCGTGTAAGGGTATTTCTTATAGAGTAAGAAGGGCCCGGGCTCATAACCTATTCAAATGTGAACTAAGCCAGGATCTATTCTATGTGGATAATACTAGTCAGGTACAAGGGGTGCTGCTGGGACACGCTAAGTCAGGAGGGTGAATAGTAGTATAGTAGATTAGTAGGAGTTTTGATTCTTATTCTATCTAAACAAGGTGGGTGATAGCAATGATTATTTATACAAGAGTGCAAACACCAAGTGTAAGAAAGAAATATAAGGGAAACAAAAGTGCGAATAATGTTTAACTCTGAAATCCTGCCAAGTAAATCTCAAATAATATACATACTTCTGTGGTGGTGGGAGGAGATTATTAGAAGATAATTAGAAATATTATAACCGAGAGAGGTGCAATAAATATGTAAGAAGTCCTCCGTATAACTCTGAAGACCAGATAAGAGATAAATAAGAAAATCTCAAAAATTATCCCTGAATAGGTGACGAAATGCCACAATACATGCTCTAGCTGTAGTAATGTAAATGGTGACAGTTGGTACTAAAAGCTAAACTAAGTATAGAAATATACGACAGTGATCATGAAAAATAGATTGGAGATACTATGAAATTTCAACAGAATGATCACACAATGCATACCACCTCTTACCCGATAAATATGATGATACATCGCCCACCCTTGGACAGTATTTCAAATCAGATTTTGACAGCCATTTGCAGCATCTACAAACACAGACAACATCTATCAGATGTGGTACAAAGTAAAATAGGCTACTGGAGTAACACCTGCACGTATATCCAAGGTAGCAGCAGAGCTAGCGGATCTAAAAGGAGCTCTTTCATGGGACACTATATCGACGACGGCCAAAAGCAATGATTCGTAGATGCTATGTAACCCAAACTATACCAGCCCATTGAACCACAGATCGAAGAAGCAGATACTTGGAACCAGGTACTCCAACTAGTTGAATGCTATAATGCTACTATATACAAGACAGGAGTATACAAAAGCAGAGGTGGAACTCAGAATACCAGTGCCAAGGCACTAAAGCTAAAGTGAGAGTTCAACAACAACAATAGCAAGAGAAACAATTAAAGAAATGGCAAAGCCCAAGTAAACAAAAGGGCAGTGCTAAAGCTCTAGAAGCCTAGCAAGACTGAAATGGACAAATGCAAAGCAGAAGGAGCCTGTTTGTACTATAGAGAACAGGGACAAATGGCAAATGAATGCCCCAAGAAGGAAGTTAAGACCAACCAGTTCGGCATCTCAGAAGACCCAGACAGCAGCGAAGCAGAATACGAAGCAGAGTCTTACAATACAGAGCAACTGGGAGGAGGTAACTCTATTATAATGTTCAAAATAACCGTTGGCCAATCAAGGGATATAGCAAAACGCTTCCTGGTCGTCAAATATCCCATCGTAATAAATGGCAGGCCAGCCAGACTACTTGCTAATACACGAATGATAGGAGGACCACTCTTAAGCAATCAATTCATTACAACAAACAATATACCCTACAAACCTAGGAGGACACGAGTAAACCTAAAGATGGCGGTTAAAGGATCATGATCTACTTGCAACTACAGGTCGACAGTTGACATTCAAATTGGAAAAATGAAGATCCAAAAGATTGAGATGACTATCACAACCATGTCTGACTAGGATGTCTTACTCAGTATGGATGACTTCACAAGAATAGGAGCAGTTATCGATTGTCAGAAGAATAGTATATAATTGTCACGGTATTAGGTCAGAGTAAACTGCAGTGGGAAATCAGCACTTCCCAGAACACTAATAGCCAAAGCACAGGAAGTATCAGACTTGGTGATGCTATTCCCTTAGGTCTTCGTTGGTGAAGTACCTGAAAGACTACCATGCATAACAACGATCTTTCACAGAGTCACCTTAAAGGACCCAACGAAGCTATTCAAGACTCCAACATTTAAGGAACTGCAAGCACTCATGTACAAGTTCAAAGTATGGATCGATAAGCAGAGGAGAGCTGGAATACTCGAACAATATGCTGTATCAGGGGGAGTAAGTATGGTCCTTGAAGCAAAATGTCACAAACGGTGACTAGTGAAGGAATTGGTTTCACACTATTCACGGTTATGAATAGTAGGTTTGTGTTTCCTCTCACATGACTCGCACTTGCGAAGCCATAGTTATTATTGTTATATGTTTATGTTATGCGCGTGACCACACTTGGTGGTCACTTGATATGTATTTTGCACAGGACTCATAGTTATGAGTCATGGGTCTCGCGCATGTGACCCCTTTGGGCATATGACTAGTTAGGAGCGCGATGATTGGTTTGGTTTAGTGCGCAGTGACTCATAGGAGTCAGCTGATGGATTTCACACTATGACTCGCTTAGAGTCATAGGGACGCGTGACTCATCTATATGAGTCACCAGGGTTAGGTATGTGAGGAGGCGCCGATATAAAAAGACGAGGCTTGGGACCTGTAGTTAGCTCCTCACGCAGTCATCTAAGTACTTTCCTATCTACTATCTTGAATGATACTTCTTTATATCCCTTCTTCATAAATCAACTTAGTAAGAGAACAGCGTTGTATCATGTTGGCAACGTAGGAACGGCCTAAGAATGTTCTCATTTACTATATGGATTGATCGTCACCTATTGCACTATACCTCGCGAACTTGGAACGTTACACAAAACTAGATGGAAGAATCTGCCCCTTCATACCCCTCCGCTTTAGGAATGATAGTAGAGTTGTACATCACTCGCAAATTCTGAACCAACAGACTATCCTACATGCAGTAGCCAGTAGCAGATTCTGTAGCAAGATAGACCTCAGCGATGGCCATCTCCAGACAAGAGTACACCCTGACGATGTCAAATACAACACTAAAAAGAGTCCATTTGGGGAATTTACCAGTCCTGTGATGATGCAGGGAGATATGAATGCTCCAGCTACCTCTGTTAGAGCCATGGAGGACCTATTTTATGACGAATTGGGTAAATTCTTATGGATTTACATTGACAATATTTTTATCTTCAGCAATATCTTTGAAGAACACAGCAAGCATGTAAAGAATACATGCAAGAATCTGCAGGATAATGGGTTCTATGCAAACCCAAGAAAGATAATATTCTGTTCCAATATACTCGATATCCTAGAACACATTATCGAGGACCGAGGGATCCACCTAGCCCCAGAAAATATCAGAAAGATTATGGACTGGACGAGACCTAATAGCCGGAAAGAGCTCCAACAATTTAATCGAATAGTTAATTATATCTCACAGTTTATGCCAGAGGCTGTAACCATTACAGCCCTACTCAGCGAACTTACTTGAGATACTGAATAGCTATGGATGGATTTGCCGGAAGCAGTCTTCCTAGATGTCAAGTATACTGCTGAAGAACACAAAGTACTAAGACCTATCAAGTATTAGAATCCCGATATGATCTGGTTGATTACCGATACTTCTCCTACAGGAACTGGTGCCTGAAGTGGACAGGAACCACCGTGAGATGCAGTGAGACTTGCAGCATTCTACACCAGAAAGCTGACAGCTGCACAAAGCAACGATCCGACCAATCAAGAAGAGACACTCACACTGATTAAGGCTATGCCAGTGGAATCCTTCACCCACCTATTGCTACACAGATGCTTTACTGTATTACCCGATTATCAAAGCTTAACAAAAGTATGGAAGCAGAAGAATCTGAGTGCCCGCCAGCAAAGATGGCTTACCCATATTAGCTAATACGAGTTTGAAAATGAGTACCAGCCTGGAGCAAAGAATTTCCTGGCTGACTATCTATCAAGCATCCATGAGAAGAAGAGCAATACTAAGGATATAACACTTAAGAACCACAATACAGAAGCCCACAAGCTCAAAGCAAACACCCTCAATATACAAACGGTTTACGCCTCTTCCCTCAAATTTAGCGCTGATTCAGACAGCGCTATGACGAGTAAAGAACCCTGGCCCATCTCCCCCTCTATTACTAGTCGAAACTCTATCTATCGTTCTAGCCCTGACTACCTAATGAGTGAAATCCAAACCAAGCTGCCACCCGTTCACAGAAGCGCAAGACACCACCTGAGAGCAGCCCTAGCGTTACCAACAATGATAGCAAAATCTCAGCAGGAAATTCCGGGGCAGATACAGTCACTCTCCCTATTCCTAGTGAGAAAGACTGACAACACTCAGGAATGAGGTGGCAATCATGCAGTGATGATGATTCTCAAGTACACAGAGAAGACAAGGGAGGAGCGAAATACTGGGCAAAGGATTCTAAGCAGTGCAAATAAAGAAAACTAGCCAAGGGGGATGCCAAAGCAGATTTCAGATCTACCTTGGGCAATGAAACCTCGCCAACTCTAATATCTAACATCCGTTATATATCCGAAGATGCCCCAACTCATCGTATGCATGCCAGTATCCTTCATACACCACCCATGGCCTCGGCAGCCCTTGAATGCCCATATTGCGAGCCTGACCAGAACTATGCTGAATCGGAAAAGGTCCAGTCATCCCTGAGAATTCTACACTCAACACTCATGGGCGAATTACAGCTATAGCTACTCAGAGTCTGGAAACTCGACCCTCTCTATGCTAGAGTTAAACAAACTGGCAAAAAACTACACATGCTATCGACGATAGCCACTTATTGGCCCCGTATACTAATGGACACTACAATCTTTACATACCGGTAGGACCTCTTGAGCAGAGAGTATCCCTTCAGGATTTCCTCCTAAAGACTATTTATAAATGCCTCAAATATTTCTCAACTCATAAAAGCTATAACTATGCAGCCTGTTTCTTCTTATAGTCTCAAATCCTATAAGACTTTACCCTCTATTGCCGATCTTGTGAGAAGTGCCAGACTAACAACAAACCTACCATACTCCTGGTAGGCAGATCTCTTACCCTCTCTGACCCCAAGGAAGCCTACCAATCCCTTGATATACCTCTTCGCCCACCCCTTTAATAAGTCTAATGATGACATGATGGTTATGGTTAACATAGACTGCTTTATATCAGACACCCACTTAGTCTCTCTCAAGGACGCAGCTACATCCAAGAAGACTTTTAAGAAAGTCCTAAGGACTGTCTTAGATGTTCATAGACTCACTCTGAGCATTATACTAGACCAGGACTCCCACTTTACATGTAAGTTTTAGTCTCAGATAATGTAGTCTCTAGGCATCCAAGTTTGGATGGCTACCCAATACCACCACCAAATAAATGGCAAGGTTGAGCGCATGATTCATATAGTTAAACAAATAATAAGAAAATTCATTTACAAAAGACAAAACAAGAGGTCCGGCGTCCTCCCTAGTATGGCCACAGCAATAAACGGAGCACCTCATGAATTCTTTCGCATCTCGCCATACCAACCCCTATATGGATAAACCTGAAAGATATTCAATCCAGTCCAGATATCCACCAGCAAGATACAAGCAGTAGACGTGATTCTAAACAACTATGAGGGAACGAGAATGGAACTAGAGATAGCCAGAAGGCATGCTACATTCCACCAGACTGTCCAAGCAGACAAAGGCTACAAGCCTCTTAAAAAGCCTTTCAAGAATGGCAGCCAGGTCATAGTCTGAGGACGCCCATATACCTACTCCCCTGGACGATCTAAGAAGCTTGAAGCATGCTATAACTATAAGCTAACGCTACCCTGCTACATGGATAGACAGAAATTTTACTTCAATGTACCCTCTATCAAAGAATACCGCGAAAATGACCCTAACAGATTCGACTCTAGAAGGATGGACAAGCCAGCACCAATACTTATCAATAATGCAGAAGAATGGAAAGCGGAGATCATAGTAGACTCCTGCCTCCAGGACAATCGCCATGCATTTCTTGTCCATTGGCAACCAAATGAGCAACCTGGCGACTGCTGGGGACCTATTAAAAATCTCGAACACTCCTTTGAGCTTATCCAGGAATACTGGAACACTAACTACCCCAATGAACTCATCCCAAAGGTTTCCTCCCAGTATGTTAAAGCCGCTTGGGAACCTATGGAGGTATTTACAACAGCCTGTGAAGATACCGTTGCCCCTCACAATCTTTAGGAACCCTATGATGATAAGGAATAACACTCTGGGAGCTCTAAAGTCTATTACTTCTCTATCTACAATGATGATAGCCTAATTTGCCACAGAGACGAGAACATGAAAGATGAGAACAGTTGGGAGAGATTACGAAATATCAGAATGAAGGAATGTAACAGGTATACATATTTGGGAATAGTATACAGGAGCAGAGTACTTTCATTTCTTCTGTTAGTTTTGCACTTGATGATTATTTGATTAGATTACTTTGATTACAGAACAGGTACTGCCCTGGGACCAGCCAGCTCACGCAATGCTATGTTTAGTTTTGATTTACTTTGCTTTATATTTGGAATACGAGTGGCAGGAGTATGGTGATGTATTGCATTGGCACTGAGACTGTGTTATGAGTCATAGGCTTTAGGGAGGATTAAAGGATTCTGGTGAAGGTGCACTCACCTGGTAATGATCATGATTGCAGGAAGCTATCGCTATGAGAATTTGGATCTAAACTCCTCTCCTGGCTAGCAGGAGAACGGCAGACTTCAACAGATGCTTAGTTTAAGAACATACTTGGTTCAATGGCAATCCTCCGCTCTCTCTAGCCCTTAACCTTTACTTTTATCCTTTCGCGTCGCTTGAAGCCTCTCTTAGAGCCAGCGCTATCAGGCCTACCACCGGTCTCTATTGAGTTATTGAAACAGGAGTAAACAAGTTACAACTGGAGATTCTCAATGGCTATGGACAAACTTGCAGGGAGCAGTCTTTGTACTGTTCAAGCGTGCAGCTGAGGTACACAAAGTAATAAGACTGATCGAATCTAACAACCCCAATATGATCTGGTTGTTTACTGATGCTTAACTTAGTGGAACTATATCCTAGATTGCACAGTGACCAATGCGAGATGCAGTAAGACCTTCTGTGTTCCAAAGTAGAGGGCTGACACCCTTACAAAGCTACTATCCAACCCATCAACAAGAAATACTCGCCATCATTGAGGCTATAGAATCATTCGCCCACCTATTTCAACACTGACACTCTACTGTAGTAACGGATTTTGAAAGCTTAACGGAATTAATTTACCAAAAACATCAGAATTTCCCTTAGCCAAGATAGCTTACCCATGGCAACCCATACGACTTTGCAACTAAGTACCACCCTGCAGCAAAGAACCCTCTGGCTGACTACCTATCAAAAATCCATAAGGAAAGAAGCAACGCGAAGGATATACCGCTTGAGGACCCCACTACAGATGAACATAAGTCTAAAGTAAACACCCGCCTTATACCAACATATTACAACTCTTTCCTCAAATTTAGCGCAGATTCAGACAACGCTTTAACTAGCAAATTACCCTCATCCACCTTCCCCTCTTTCACTAGCTGAAAATCTATCTATCATTCAAGCCCTGGCTATCTAATGAATGAAATCATAACCAATGCTACCAACCGCTTACAGAAGTGCACATCAGGAAAAACAATTCTCCCTCATGTATTACCTACATATCTCCCAGTACCTGCTAGTAATACCACCTCCCCTGGTCCCTCATATCCCTCATACATTTACCGCCTTTCCTACAGACCTAACAGGCCTTCTGAAAGCCCCATACATGCCTTCGGCGCCATTTATCGTCCACTTTTGCAGGTGGCCCCTAGCTTGCTCCACTAGCGAGGAGGTCTCGCTTAACTGACCATTCTTTTTTTTGCATTTCAATCCAGGCCATTTTGGCTGTTGTGCGTCCGCTTTGTGCCTGTGCGCGTCCGGAATAACCTTACCTGTCTCGGTGTCCCATCATGCTGTTAGCGCTCTCCCTTCCCCTAGATTTCTCCGTTATGGATTTCGTCCCCCTGGGGAGGTTCTTCACCTCATAACATGCACTCTCTACCCCTGGTGCGTGTCCGGAACAACCACGTCTCTCTCAGCCTCCCATATCGCACTATGCTCTCTCTATCTTACCCTTGATTTCTCCGTTATGGATTTCGTCCCCTGGGGATGTTCTTCAGGTCATAACATCTACTCTTTACCCATGTACCGGCCCCACACACACTTCTGTTTCCAACGTATGCGTGCCAAATCTGTTTTATTTCACTGAAGCCCATATCTTTTGTGCCTCCTCTCATCCTTCTCCTGCTATTCATGATTCGCTTTGCCTTTCTGTACCACCCCTATTTGTCGCCTTGCATAGTTCACCATCGATATCCTTAGGTGTCTCAAAATGCACCGCTAGGCGTCCCCTTCATACCATTCTTTGTTTCTTTCTTCCTACTGTAAAGTTTTCAATAAATTCGATTAAATGTTTCTAACTCAATCCTACTATTTACATACCAGCGGTTGTTATCTTTACTACTAGTCTGGGGTACTAAACGTGCCATGCTCATGATCTGATTGATACTAACGACTATCTCGGTTGCTCCATTTGGGCCTTGCGCCGTCCCAAAAGTAACGGTAACAAGTCCCGTTATATCGCTGAGCTTCCCCGAGTTCTCAACACATAGTCTATCTCCTAATACCAGTCTATCTACTAAACCCGATCTTGGGTCTCGAACTTTCATTATCGAAACCAAGCCGGCCGGATAAAAGCCTTTTAGTGCTCAATAAATACTACTATTACCCAAATCCACCCATACCCAATCATTCTGCTTTGCCCTGTTGACCTCCAACGCTGGGTTCCGGTACACCGAAGAAGGTGCCAAGTGACCTCTCTCTCGTCCTGAAAGTTCTCTACCTGGACATGTAAAAGATATATTTCAACTGGAAACTGTTTAACTGAATCCACATTAAAATATTGGCTCACAGATGACTTCAGTCGATAATAATCGATTAAAAGCTCCGGAAAATTTCTCAAACTCTGGTAGAGCTGGGAAATGGTTTCCACCGTTGGTGTGAAATCCATTGGTTGTTTAGTTACTGAACTGACTTGCCGTTTGTGCTCTTTGTCGTGTAGTTTGTCTCGAATCGGACGCGATAGATCCACTTGAATATTCATTTCATTAATTTTAAAGCTGTCATCTCTAGAATATGATCATAGTATTTGTTGGCTTGCATCGTTTTTATTTGACCGCTGATAGTCCTCATTGATCATTGTTTTGTGACATATTTCACCCGACTCTGTAGAATACATTTGAATGTTCCCAAAGCGCTATATATGGTCCCCGAAGTGACTCAACAGATGTATCTTAACAAAGTTAAATTCTACATCCTCATCATATATATCTGCAACAATTCTATCTAAATGGCGACATTGCTCGTCCGCAATGGGACGTCTTTTAGCAAACATAGCCCTCAAAAGGCGGTGTTGATTGAGTACTTCACTATGCTCATCTCGAATTCTGGGTGTGACCTCTCTCACTTTCCTAGCAGTGGATTTATCCTTTCGGTACTCCTTAAAAACGACTTTGTTATCATGAAAGGCCTTAAGCAACTGTTCGAGGTATTGAATGGTCTCATTGGTATGGCTTGTATATTGTGACATTAGAGTAAAGTCGACAATCGACCAGACACAGGTTAGAGCTTTGGTGAATATGGGACGTTCTGCAGCACTTGGACGACGTAGGGAGGCTGCAAAACATGGTAGTATCACTTTAACCAGATTCTTCATTTCTTTTTCAGTCCACTGAGAGATCCGACTGTACTCTTTGTTCAGCGCGGAATAGCCAGGATAAACATCTAAACTCTTCCAGATAGCATCAAATACTTGTAGCCGTGTGTATTTCTTTAGAAATCTGATAACCAATTTCATAAGATGAGTTTCGAATATTCCCAGGAACACAACATGAAGAATATCTGGTTTGGGCAGGTCGGATAGCTGAACCTTCAGAAGCCCCGAAAAGACGCTAGGAAGGAATTAAAAACTAAAATCTGTTAGTTGTTGCTTGGCCTGCTAGTCGTTTTCACAGTATTTGTTGAAGAGATGTTGGGATTTTCTATAATCTCGTCTGGCTGCAGAACTTCTCACATAGGACCCTAGGTGTTCCGGTTGAACATTACAGACAGCGCACTGATTTTGTTGAATACCGAGCAATGTTACATTTTCCAAGTGATCCGAAATCCACGCCGAGAGGCGTAAGAAACACATTCACACCTTTCCATCCACGCATTCAACCTCAAGTCCGGAGTTCCCTAGTGCAACAATTGTTGCAAAGATCGCTTCCATCAAATCACAAAGAATCTTATTGTTGACCTGCCTTTGCCGTGCATCTGTTGCTGCTACGCCTAGCATCTTTGGGGGGACGGGCAGAAGCGCCAAAAGAGCGGTTGCATGTTTCCAGGGTTTATTCAGTGTACTCGATAGGATATTTTCAATTGCCATGTACATCAGCAAAAATAATTATATGCGTCCTGAGCGTCCTGTGCTTCAGACACTCAGGACACTCAAAACGTCAACCGCGATTCTAGACGCAAGGGTAGCGCTAAACATGCATCCAGACGCAAGCACATGTAGCACCACACCTTCAGGAAGCACTGGATGCAACACACAATCTTCAGGAGGCACTCCGGACGCAACACTCAATCTACTGGAAGTATTCAGATAACCCCAAGGGGCCCCCCTTTACCCGCCTCTGACCCAGGTCACAATACTAGATCTTCTAAAGTTCTCTTAAATAGGCTTCTATTCTATGTCTCATTCTACTACTAGTACTTCTTTATATACAAGCTTCCGTGTTTTCCCCCCCTGCCTCATGCTCCGCCGGGCACCTCCTCCACAGAAGATAGCAACTCTATGAGCTTTGATCGCGTAGGGATGAACCTTATACCGTTATGTAGCTGGCGATGGGCCCAACAACCTCCAGGACACAGAATTGGAATCCGTCCAGTGGTTGTGGAGGAATCAGCCATCGAGTAAAATCCGCCAGCCTAGTACTTCCACAGAAGACAGCAACTTCATGAGTTCTGATCGCGTGGGGACGAACCTTATACCGTTGTGTAGCTAGAGACGAGCCCAACGACCTCCAGCAAACAGAATTGGAATCCGTCGAGTGGTTGTGGAGGAATCAGCTATCGATTAAAATCTGCCAGCCTAGTACTTCCACAGAAGACAGCAACTTCATGAGTTTTGATCGCGTAGGGATGAACCTTATACCGTTATGTAGCTGGCGATGGGCCCAACAACCTCCAAGAAACAGAATTGGAATCCATTGAGTGGTTGTGGAGGAATCAGCCATCGATTAAAATCCGCCAGCCTAGTACTTCCACAGAAGACAGCAACTTCATGAGCTTTGATCGCGTAGGGATGAACCTTATACCGTTATGTAGCTGGTGATGGGCCCAACAACCTCCAGCAAACAGAATTGGAATCCGTCCAGTGGTTGTGGAGGAATCAGCCATCGATTAAAATCTGCCAGCCTAGTACTTCCACAGAAGACAGCAACTTCATGAGTTTTGATCGCGTGGGGACGAACCTTATACCGTTGTGTAGCTAGAGATGAGCCCAACAATCTCCAACAAACGGAATTGGAATCCGTCCAATGGATGTGGAGTAATCAGCCATCGAGTAAAAATCCGCCAGCCTAATACCTAACACCCCCTCCACAAAGGTCAGCGACATCCTGGGTTTTGGTGCCACAGACACGAACCTTATACCGTTGTGTAGCAGGAGACGAGCCCAACAACCTCCAGCAAACAGAATTGGAATCCGTCCGGTGGTTGTGGAGGAATCAGCTATCGAGTAAAAATCCGCCAGCCTAGGACTTCCACAGAAGACAGCACCTTCATGTGTTTTGATCGCACAGGGACGAACCTTATACCGTTGTGTAGCTAGAGACGAGCCCAACAACCTCCAGCAAACAGAATTGGAATCCATCGACTGGTTATGGAGTAATCAGCCATCGAGTAAAAATCAGCCAGCCTAATACCTAATACCCCCTCCACAGAGGTCAGTGACTTCCTGAGTTTTGATGCCACAGAGACGAACCTTATACCGTTGTGTAGCTAGAGACAAGCCCAACAACCTCCAGCAAACAGAATTGGAATCCATCCAATGGTTGTGGAGTAATCAGCCATCGAGTAAAAATCCGCCAGCCTAATACCTAATACCCCCTCCACAGCGGTCAGCGACTTCCTGAGTTGTGATGCCACAGAGACGAACCTTATACCGTTGTGTAGCTAGAGACGGGCCCAACAACCTCCAGCAAACAGAATTGGAATCCGTCCAGTGGTTGTGGAGGAATCAGCCATCGATTAAAATTCGCCAGCCTAGTACTTCCACAGTAGACAGCAACTTCATGAGTTTTGATCGCGTGGGGACGAACCTTATACCGTTGTATAGCTAGAGACGAGCCCAACAACCTCCAGCAAACAGAATTGGAATCCGTCCAGTGGTTGTGGAGTAATCAGCCATCGAGTAAAAATCCGCCAGCCTAGTAGTTGCACAGAAGCCAGCAACTTCCTGGGTATTGATCGCATAGGGATGAATCCTATACCTGTGTGTAGCTGGCGTTGAGCCCAGTATGATGCAGGTGTCAGATCCAGAATCTGGTATGTGGTTGTGGTGAAGACTTGGGAGTAGGCCGGTGTTGAGACTATTGAGGGAGTGATGAAAGTGCGGTGATGAAAGTGCGGAGTCGCGTCGCATCAAAGGCTAAGTGCTGAGAAACCACAACACCAGAGAGTATCCTAGCTATCACTCGCTTTCATAGTGGAGTGAACTGGCATTTTCGCTCTCTGAAAGATCAAGTTCTGAAAATAGAATACCTTAGTGTCGTTGGTGCAATATTAAGATTAACAGTACGATGGCTTTCTCACCAAACGCCCACACTAACCCATCTCTCTTTGCCAAGATTAGCCACTTTCTTAGCAGGGGAGAAGGCTGGAAAGCCATCCAGAAGGCGGGTATTAACCATAGGCTATTCTGGAAGGAGATTGGATAGGTGGTTAATCCAGATGCGTGATGGTGTTGTGAATTGCGCCCAGAAGCATGGGAGGTAACCTAGTGTCGCAACCTACTTCCGGAAGCATCTTAGTGTAGCAACCCACCTTCAGATGCTCCAGACGCTCAGGACGCAAAAATCTCAGTGGCCCGCTTCTGGAAGCAATAGCGGTGCTTCTGACGTATAATCTATTTTTGCTGATGTAGATTGGCCAGGCTTTCTTATCTCCCGAGAAATTGGTCAAACAAGTAACGTCTGAGGAACATGTAATCGGTACGAGTGTTGCTCTATCCGGTAATTCATCCGTTTCTGGCTGTTAATTTTGTGTCCTAGTAAATGGTATGGAAGCACCGCGGAACGTTGTATTTGAACCTACCTGTATCGCCCCCCAGGAATCAGCGGTATGCTTATCCGAATAAACTCTCTGAGGTGGTTCTTCGCTATTCCATTCCTTCACCGGGGCGTAAACTAAATCTTGAGCAAAACATTTTTGACTAAGTAAATATTTAGCATAATCAATAGGATTGTGGAAAAAGAATTTCTGTGTTACGGAAGCTTCGTCTGGTCCTTACTCGTCCGAAATTTCCTACCTTCCATTAGAATAGGACGTTGTAGGGTCTATTTACTTACACCTTGGCTAAACGATACAAACCCCGCTTTCCAGCTCTTTATTCCCATACCTGATTCCAACTGATCAACTGCATCCAGGAGCCGATAAGCAGAGTTATTATTACTGCCCTCAGGCCCCAAGTCCTTCTTGAAATATCTATTCATATGATCCTTTGGTACGTTTGCTTCAATAAACCACCGAGCGAGCTCAAAGTCCATCTTGCTTCTGAATGGTGCCCACATGTCATCTTCAGATCTTTCGGCCTGTACAATGTCCCGTAGTGACCTACCTGCAGTGGGGTGCATCGTCGGTATCGGTAGGCCAACCAATGGTGTCCTTCCCTTAGTGTCTGAATAATTAAGACTTTCCACGGCCGAATCGGCAGTGTTTACATAGAGATCAAACTTATTTGCTTCAATATTCGTTTCAGCAGTACTAAATTCTTCTCCAAGTAGATTGGAGGTTAGGTCAGAGTCGGCAGGGTGGGGGATTCGTGCATGCCGCTCTTCGTCGCAAATAGGCTATACAAAGTCACAATGCGCTGTTTCCATATCCTTCCGGTACCATGTACGTGACTTGCATTTTCTTCTGCACTACGGGCATTGACAGTCTTGTACCATTCTACAAGATATTAGATTTGATACACCGCACAAAAGAGACGCGAGAATCATACTTACATTTCAAGACTGATCTCACTGTGCTTGAACGTGTGTGGTAATTAAATAACTTGTTCTTGACCGGAACTGTGCTATAGATAGATATTATTGTACGCAAAAAGGTACAAATAGGACGAAAATCATCGTCACACCATCTGTTTAGTAAATTCGAGATATTTCAAGAGATAGAAAAAATATGAGAACTTGAATAACTTTCAAGGTGTGTTGTGTGGCCTGTTTTCTAATTCAAAGGCAAACTGTTCGGGTCGGTCTCACCTTCCCTTGAGTAGGATTGTACTAGTACTCGTACTTGAATGACGTTCTGTGGCTCAAAACTCGCTTTTCACATTAGCTTTCAGATTAAATCCAGGTAGGGCGTTCGAGGTCCTGCCGGCATGAACATGAACGATGGCCCAGAGCCACGACAAACTACTACAAATCTTGAGAAGACCTTACTTAATATTTATATCTAAGATTACTTTTTAAAAAATGATAAGTAAAGTGAATTCTACCCTTAACCACAGGTGTACTTTATTCGGCATATTGCAGACTTTGAGAGGGACAAACCTAATGGCAAGCGCTCATCTACCATACCCTAATATTCCTCATCCGAACCCATATCAAGAAAGCAGGGGTAGTCACAAGCCTGCCTATTACATCGTTGTACCTTAAACCACTCTTGAAAAGCTTGTTCATATTTGTTCAACCCACCTTTTCAAGTGTACAAGCTTACCTTGTTACATGTTTGCCTCACGGCAACTGTACATCTGTACTTTTTTCTACAGGCACAGAAGCACGTTCTACGTTCAAGTTGAGACTTTTAACAGTCTCTTTCAAACTGGGCTGAGTTGTTAGAACTCTTGATACTACAACAAACAGCTTGAATAGTAGACTCTTCCTTATATAAACCCCTCGCTACCCGAGGATTTTCCTTCTCCACTCCTTCATTACCTTCTAATCAATCTACAGCTTCTCATAGTCCTTTTTAGTCCACCAAAAGCAACCATTGTCTTCACAACGATACGTTATATATAAATGAGCACTGTTTTCCGCGATCATATAGTCTGACTCACATTTCACACCAACTATACCAGTAAGTCTCGTCCGTGGTTCCAAATATCCGAAATGAGTCATTCTCAGGCCTTTCGTAGGCTATACTGATTGATATCCATAGAATACCGGTAACTTACTCTTAATTGAAGCGAACCTTTTCGATCGCTTCTACCTCGTAAAACTAAGTTTGTGCCACAATTCGTCCCTTTTCTTCCTTCCTCGGCCTCCTAGAGATGCCAACCCGAGGCCTGGTCTCACTTACTTCCTTCTGAGGCACGATGGAGCACTGTGTTAGTTCTTGAATGAACTTGTGCACAGCTCGTACAAGCTCTCCTATAGCCTTAATGTGAAACGATAGCTGACCAGTATTCTCTAGATAGACTAGCGGCTCCCCATTTTTGCTTGCTATCCCCCCCTATAGTTAGTCTTCTGATTGTCTCAAATGCACCTTTCCCGGGGTGGGGTGGTTGCTGGTCGCTATTTGCTAGATTTCTTTCAGATTTCCTGTCTTCTTCTGCACACTAAGAACATACTCGCTGAATTCAGGTTAGTCTTCTGCGCGTCCCATTTAGTGTTTTTTACAGAGAATCTAATTGGTTAATAATATGCCTCCGATTCGTGGTCATTGTCGTGTCACCACTGCCATCTTCCGGACAGAGCTCAACCTCACTGGTGAGGGACGAACCGTGGAAGGGAGGATATACCGAGCCGTTCGCACAAACAGTCTCCCGAAGTGCGACGAGAGGAATATCACCTCTCGCACTCAGGCCGGTGACACTATGTGGCATGAAGTTAGGACGGAGACCTTCACACGCAGTGCCCTCAGAGGCTTCTGAGCCAAATTCAACTCCCCCGGAACGGCCAACATCGGGCCTTCCACACTGCTCTGGATGCTCTCATCATAGACATCCTGAAGAAGGCAGCTGAGTCTCGTAGGCATGCCAGACTTAATTCCGATACCGAGGAAGAGGGGGGATATGTGGTGGCTGGCGGTGCATCTGGATCTGAGTCGAGAGACGAAAAGGGCCGTTGCTCATTCCCAACCCACCATTCACGAGAAGAAACCGGTACGAATAATATTCATTTCGACCACAGGTGCCGAGCCTGGGGAGGCTAGCCAGATCCCATGGATAATCCATGGTAATAACGCTATGCCAAAACATAGTTGGCTGGCGGTTCTCAGGCACTACACTTTACAGGAGCTCGGCGAAGCTGCCTGTCGGTATATAGAGGACGGCGAGCATCCCTGGCAGTTTATTGGAATTCTCTATGATATTCAACGCCTCAAGGTTACTCCCAATGGCGCTGACCAGATCGTGTTGATCGACAACGATCAGATCAATGCCTGGCTTCGTTTCTCCCAGTGCTCCACCCTTACTGGCACCTGCTTCCTCCACTGAGCAGCTGTTGCCCCTCCTGATGGTGAGGATCTTGTTCGTCCCAATACACCTCTTGTTGGGCACAGCTAGAACTATCTCTTCCCCGGCCAATTCGACATCGCCCAGTTCTACACTGAGCCAGAATCTGACTCTGATGAGGAGTACCATCAGCAAAAATATAACATGCGTCAGGTGCGCTAGTGTTGCGCCCTGATGCAAGTGATCTTACTTTTGCACCCTCAGCACCTGGTGCGCCCTGACACGGGTTGCAATGCTCTTTTTCGCCTGGGGTGCGTTGCCACACTAAATTACCCCCCAACCTTCTGGACGCACTTCACAACACCATCGCACATCTGGATAGACCACTCAACTACTCCACTTCCTGAGTACCCCCTAGTCAATACCTGCCTTCTGACTAGTATTCCAGCCTTCTCTCATACAGAAATAGGGGCTACTCTTGGCAAACACAGATAGGTTAGTATAAGCGCTAAGTGAGAAAGCCACAATACTCTTAATCTTAAATTTTCACTAAAGACACTAACACCGGGCAAAAGTACTACTAGTATTCTATTTTCAGAACTTGATTAGGCAGAGAGCGAAAATGCCAGTTCACTCCAGTGTGAAAGCGAGTGATAGCTAGGACACTCTCTGCCAGTGGTGTTGTGGTTTCTCAGCACTTAGCCTTTGACGCGACGCGACTCTGCACTTTCATCACCATACTTTCATCACCACACTTTCATCACCCCCTCACTAATCTCAACCCCAGCCTACTCTAAAGTCTTCACAAAACAACCATTTTCCATAGCCCTAGTAAAGAGTCCTCTGAAGGGGAGTCCATATGCCAGGTTTTTTTTGGATGTTTGGAAAGCGCTGAGTTTAAAGCCAGATTCCTGGGGCGTTAAGCATGCGATCACGAAGCCCTTTTACGACGGCGTTCTACGCCATCCCCTCTGTCCACCGCCAAAACGACGTCTCCATACAAGCATTTCCCATGGCGCTACAGAGTTCTCTGAAGGGGGAGTCCTTATAGCGGGTTTTTTGAGCGCTGACTTTATAGCCAGATTCCGGGGGTGTTAGTCTTGCGATCATGAAGCCCTTTTATGACGGCGTTCTACACCATCCCATCTGTCCACCGCCAAAGGGACATCGCCATACGAGCATTTTCCATGGCGCTACAGAGCCTTCTAAAGTGGGAGTCCATATGCCGGGTTTTTTGGCATGTTTGGAAAGCGCTGACTTTAAAGCCAGATTCCGGGGGCGTTAGGAATGCGATCGTAGAGCCCTTTTATGACGGCGTTCTACACCATCCAGGCTGTCCGAAGTGAAGAGGGCGTCTCCATAGAAGGGGTTTCCATCGCGCTATCACCTTAAGGGGGGGATCATAATGCCGGGTTGTTCCATAAGTGGTGACGGGGCAGTTCTTATGTAAATAACTAGTTGTAGAATTAGAGATAAAATAGTCTATTTAAAAGGGCTTTATGAACTTGATATATGCTGTGACCTAGATCAGGAGTGGATAAGGGGACTCCCTTGACTCATTTCTGAAGATGTGGTATTACGCCAGGTGTGTTGAGGAAAATGTAGTGTTGCGCCAGGTGGGTTCAGAAAGTTGTGGTGTTGCGCCAGGTGCGCTCTGAGTTAAGCGAGTACAAGGTTGCGTCCTGATTCGCAGTTGACGTTATGTGCGTTCAGGTGCGCCAGACGAACAGGGCGCACAGGGCGCAGAGACTTATTTTTGCTGATGACTATGTGGAGCACCATGCAAGGGGCAGAACGGCCTTTCCTAGGTCCCACAACAGCTGGCAGAGGAGAATTCTGAGCAATGATCGTAGGGTTGTTAGGTTCTAGACCCACTTCCAGGAACTGATTTCATGCGCTCGAGTGAGTGAGGGGCCGGCATATATGAGCCGATATGCCGGACAAGATGTCCCAATGGTGGCATAAAAGCGCAATCATGAATGGAAATACGAGCAGAGGTCAGTCATGCCTTCTGGAGGCCAATGTGAGCTCTCACAAGACTTAAATATCCTATTCTTGACCAGAGTAATAGGACTAGCCCCCCGAGCCCTGGCATCATCGTCGAGACCTCCAGTAGCCTTCGCGGATATTTCAATGCCAGCACCGGAAACAGAACAACGAGTTCATTTTGAGGAAGAGCAACCTACAGATGTTGACGATGATGACATTCCTCCTAGACGTCCCCGATGGGAGGAACGACGTCCTACTAAACTACTCGCACAGCCACTTCCACAGAGAGTCAGTAGCCGGTTAACATATGTAAGTAAATCTAATAATTTTTTCAATTGACATGCTTTTAAGAAAGAGTACGGAGGTGTAACCTGCTCCTAGGTATCGCGAGATTCCCAGAGGGAGATCCGGCGATACTGAAGGACAGGAGGGGAAGCGTCGAGTGGAATCTCTGTAAGAGATATAAGAAAGATGAGAGATTAATAGAGTGACCGTTCAACTTGTAGTATATTAAAGAAGAGCGTTCCTGTGAGGCTTGAGAGTTCGAATCCTTAGGGGATTTCGAGCTCTTTAAATACAAATAAAGTAAAACCAAATATCCTGTCCAAAGAGCGAATATCAAAATACAAAGCTACATGAGTAGCGAAACATCTAAGTCCTAAACAAGGTCATAGAAGCGACAGGATATAACTAACAAAACAAGTAATGAAATCAAACAAACAAGGGATCGCTACTGATGTACTAATCCAGTAATACATAGTAGGAAAGCATAGGGTATCCTAATTGGGTACAACATCAAAGGGTGCAAATAAGCGAGTAAAGGAAGGTACTACCCAATAGGAAACTATAACAATAAGGAAGGTACAAGGAAGGAATATGCGTTACTAGGGAATCCTAAATAGACGATATCCAACGTCAGTATAGTGAGTAGCAGAGATAATAGTAGATTCCGTTACATTCCCCCTAACAGAAATAAAACAAAAGAAAGGTACATGATTCCGTTAGGCTTCCATTTCAGTTTCTTCAAGGGAGGGGAGAGAGTAACAGGTTTCAGTCTCGGAGTAGTCAGAGTCTTGGATTGGGGCCCAAAATCCGTCAGGGTCAAGCTCTGGTGATAGAGGGAGATATTCGGGTTCCTGGACTGTCCAAGCTGACCAACATTCGTTATGAGTCCAAGGGAGGTGGAAGGGGATGGTTTCGTTATAGGTATCAAACCAGTAGGTTCTGAGAGCGGTACTGGCTCCTTCAAGGACGTCAAGGGGTTCTCATGTTGCTTCGATTTCGTCATAGCCTTTCCAGTAGATTAGGAATTGGCGTTTCCTTCGATAGATTCGATCCTTCATAACCTTTTCAACTTCCCATTCTTGTTGTCCAGATGCATCGATAGTAACTGGTTCCTTAGAGGCGGGGTCTGGAAGGCCTGGGAAGGCTTTAAGGTTTGGTCTGAGGTAGATTCGAAGATGGCTGCGATGAATCCATGGGTGGATTCCTTGCATGATGGGAGGGAGGTTGAGTTTATAGTTATCATGTTTGTCAGGGCCTTCGAGGACTGAGAAAGGTCCAAGCCAAGGTCCAACAAGTTTGTGGTTTCGTCCTATCTTGTGTACATAGGGTTCGGATCTGAGGGTGACTTCGGTCTTTCCTGGGGTAATTGGGGGTCCTTCTTTGCGTCTCTTTTGGCTAGTGGTAGTCTGGCGAGCTCTGGCCTTTTGGAGGGCGGTTCTTGCAAGCTGTTGGTTCTTCATAATCTGAGATGCAATATCATCAGCAGAAGGAACGGCAGTAGGCATGACCTTAACACTAGGGAGGAGGTTTATGATGCGTCCAAAGGTAATCTCAAAGGGTGAGAGATCAGTGCTGTCACTAGGAGCAGCATTGATGGCGGTTTGGACATGGGGAAGGTGGCGAGTCCATTTGGTGCCTTTAGGGTTAACGAAATTTCGAAGGCATTGGCGAATGGTCCTGATTCTTCGTTCAGTTTGGCCATTTGTCTGATGATGGTAAGCGGTAGCCATGTTGAGATCAATCTTGATGTTGGCCATAAACTGCATCCAGAAGCGGGAGGTAAACTTGGGGTCTCTATCAGAGACGATAGACGTAGGGAAACCATGGACAGAGAAGATTCGTTCAATAAGGAGGTTTGCAGTTTCGACTGCAGTGATGTTTTGGGATACTGGGATGAGATAGGTAAATCCAGAGAAACGATCCAACACAACCAGGATTAGATCCTTCTTGTTGTCGCTTGGAAAAGGTCCTGCAAAGTCAATTGCAATCGAAGAGAATGGTTCTCTGGGGACAGGGAGAGGGGTGACAACTCCGTCAGGGAGGGTTGTAGGTTGCTTGTTCATCTGGCAAAGGTGGCATCTGCGAATATAGTCTTTGAAATCGTTCCTCATGGTCATCCAGTAGAAGTGTCTGGAGGCGTATTTGAAACATTTCTGGGCTCCCATGTGTGCCATTTGTTCATGGGTGATTCTGATAATTTCGTTCCTAATATTCTGTCCTTCATAAGCAGCTTCATAGGGGACATATGGACAGTCTCGACTGTCATCCTCCCCTCTTTTAACAAGAAGTCCATCATATAGAATCCAACTTGGATGGTTGGTGTTCTTGCTGACGATATTAAAGAGAGGATCGGTAGCGGTAGCCTTTCGAAGACTGTAATACCACTTGCCTTTAAGGTGCTGGGTGAGCTGGAAGGCGCGAACATCAAGGGCCCTGGATGGTTCATCAGGGAAAGGGTCATTGTAGTCAACAGGAGCGTCAGGGATCGGGAGGTCATCATCCTGTGCTGCATGATTCGAGGAGGGTCCATCATGGGTAGCGATTATAGTCTGGTATATTGGATGTCCATTGTCGTTCGTGAGAGCGGGAGGGAGAGCCCATTTGTCTTCTGCTCTGCGCTTAGGGTGGTGAGGGGTGACGAAACAGGAGGCAGAGTAGAGGGGGCTAGGGGAAGGGATGTGACGGGGTCCTGAGGGATAGTAGTGGCGGTCCTTTCCATCCATGTGTGCTTCGCATTCATCCCACACACAGGCTGTCCAGTGCATAGATCGATGTCTGGTAGACGTAAGAAATCGTTCCAACTCATCTCTGGGAGGAGTGGAAGTGGAGGGGGGTGGGCTGGCAGAGTATCCTGAGCTGGCGAGGGCAATTGATTCCAATTTGGTAATGGAGTCATGAATTCTTCCAAAGCAGTTTGTGATGGCGTTGAGGCGTAGAGCTCGTTCCATATGGTTTGAAGGGCTGTGAATCCTCTGTGCAAGTCCTGCAAGCTGTGCCTGAGCTGCTTGGATGAGTACCGTGGTTTCGGAGGGGTCATGGGGCTGGCCTTCGGTGCTGGCTTTGTTACTCTGCATCGCCTCGATTCCTTGTTGCAGGGTGGATTCCATCTGATCCAGTCCTTGTTCAAAAGGACCTGGGTGGTGATCGATTTTGTCTTCCTCTGTCGAGTCTGGGATTGGGACATCTCCAGTGTTCCACATTGATATGTGTTGAGGTATAGCGAAAGGGTTGAGTGGGGTAGGAGAGATAAAAGATGGTTCGCTTTCAGGATCGAGGGTGTGTGCGAGATTAAGGTAGTGCTTGGTGCTACTGGTCATGGCAGAATAGGCTTCCTTTATAGACTTTTTCTCAGTGGGGTCCACAAGGATCATTTCAGGGCTAGCATGGCGCTCCTCATATATCCTAGAGAGGGCGTCTGCAAGGACATTGTCTTTCCCTGGTCTGTGGATAATATCGAAGTCATAAGATTGGAGGAACATTCTCCATCTTGTCTGGCGGTAAGGGAGGTTTGTCTGAGCTAGGAAGTATGATAGCGCTTTGTTGTCCGTTACTACTGTGAATCTGGTACCAAAGAGCATGGGGTGGAATGATTGAACAGCATCGACAATTGCAAGGAGTTCTAACTCATGCACAGGATAGTGCAGCTGACTAGTGGCGAATTTTCGACTATGGAATGCTGCAGGGTGTGCCTTTTCGGGGGTAGGTCCTTGGCCAATCCATGCACCTGCTCCAACTTTAGAAGCATCGGTGAAGAGGTAGATTTGGTGGTGTGACTTATAGTCAATAGGACGGAGGGTGGTGATATTTTTGGCTAGGTGTTTAATCTGTTGAAACGCCTCTTCATGCAGGGGTCTCCATTCGAAATCTTTTTGGGCAATTAGATCCGAGAGAGGGGCGCTAGCGGTAGCGAGGTGTGGTAGGAACTGAGCATGGTATATGACTACACCAATAAAGGTTTGTAATTCATTTTTCGATTTGGGGGTGTGACAGTCTTGGATTCCTCGTATTTTTTCAGGGTCTGCATGGATTCCTTGATCATCTATAACATGTCCTAAAAGGGGTAGTTTATCGGCGAAAAATCTGCACTTGGATGGGGAAGCTCTGATGTTATGGTCCTGTAGTCTCTTACAAACCTGGCGGATATCACGGATATGAGCTTCAAAAGTGTCTGAGAAAATTGTGATATCGTCTAGGTATGCCCAAACTGTTTTTCCAATTAGTCCATCAAGGACACATTCGATAACTCGCATAGCTGTAGATGGTGCATTGCAGTCTCCTTGCAGCATTACCTTGCATGCAAAGGTTCCGAAGGGTGTCTTGATTGTGTTGAGGGTTTCATCTTTAGGGGTTACTCGAATTTGGAAATACCAGTTGGATAGGTCAATGGTAGATCTGTATTTCGCTCTGGCAACAGTTCTGAGAATCATAGATTGATTTGGAATAGTGCTATCGTTCTTGATAGTGATATCGTTCCTGGGGATCAGGTCTGCTAGGAGTCTGATTTCGCCATTGGGTTTGAGCTTTGGGAACATGTTGACTGGGTTGTTGGCTTCGCATGGGTAGATTATTTTTTTATTCTTCCAGTCCTCGATAATTTCTCTGTATGCTGGTAGGATTTTGTCA
>NESQ01000624.1:0-28821 GCA_003070745.1 Tuber borchii
ATCAGCTTCACTCCGAACAACTACCTTCTCTGACCCCTCAAAGTGGAACAGCCCCACGATCGGCGAAAGCTCCCTCCTCCCTCTACTGTGTGCCTCCCTCCACGCGGTTAATTACTCACTCGGCCAATTAAAGCTCCGATCGTCAGTCGACTCGCTCAAGTCGCCAATTCCTCCCTAACGAGCAACTCCGTGAAGTCCGCGATGCCATCCGGGACTTGTCACACAGAATGTTCGCCACCCCTGCTGCTGCTGCCCCCAGAAAGGGGCCCGCGCGCCTCCCCCACCCCCCCCTCCCGTGCACCCTGGCCCCTCTGGTCCCTCATCTTCGCTCCCTCCTCCGAGGCCCCCCCCCCCCGCTCCTCATGCCCCCCCCAAGCAAAATCATACGCTCAAGTCATTCATGGTGGTACCTGTGAGTTTAATGCCGCAGTCCAGAGCCAATAAGGCCAAGGCCAAGGCAAAGGGTAAGAATTCCCCCAATAGCACCTCTGCTAACAAAGTCGCGGCGGTCGCACAGGATGCCTCCCCGAAGGGTCCTGCTCCTCTCCCCAGCGCTGCTAGAAGGTTTTTCGCCCCTCGTTCGACCCATTGTCCCCACCCTCAGGAATCCTCCATTCGCGTCCGCTTCCCTGACATCGTGCTTCTGTCCTTCGCGAGGCTGGCTCTGATCTCCCAAGGTCCTTTCGAGTCTCGGTTAGCCCAAAAGGCGCCGTTTCGCTCACTGTGGCTGATCCCCTTGTTCCCGCTTCTTGCTACGCTCCTTTTTTGACGCCTTCGCTGCCAGGCTTAACCAATCTTTCCCAGTAAATGACAACCCCTGGGAACATTTCCGTTATGCCCCACTGACGTACAGTTTGCCATCCATGGCATCCCCATGGACGCTCACCCTGACTCAGAGAGGAGCTCCACCCCCTACTACGTGCCGGCATTGACAACGCAAAAAACCTGATTATCACCCGCTCTCGTTTCCTCAATGCTGACCGTGAAGCCAGAACTAACGGTAAGAAAGCCTTCTCAGTCGTCGTCCATGTCCCAGCGGATTTGGCGTGGCGCATGACAGACCCCCCCCGTATCCTCCTCTTTGGCGACAATCGCGAAGTCAAAAGAGCCTACTCCTCCAACTCTCAAAGTCAGTGCTTCAACTGCTGGAAATTCGGGCATCTAAAACCTCTTTGCAAAGAATCAACCGCCTGCCAGCTCTGTGGCGGCCCTCACTCCAAAGCCGACCACCGCTGTTCAAACCCTACCTGTCCTAAAGAAGGAAACCTTCGACCCATCCTCGGCTGTTGCATAGCCTCGCCGGCCAAGTGCCCAAACTGCCATGGCCCTCACTCTGCCAGAGACAGGGATTGCCCTGAACGCCCCCCCACTACCCCTACCGACGCAGGCACAATTGGTGTCTCCGATCCCATGGATACCTCGAGTCAGCCCCCCCTCCCCCCCTCAAGACCAGATGCCCAGCACCCCTCAAGCCAGGCCCATCCCCTCGGGAACCGATCCTCTTGTCACTCCCAACCGATGCCGTCTTTCTCGTCATACCGCCCTCCCTCAAGGTCAGGTCGCCCACTCCCCGATGTGGACCCTAGCCCCTCCCCTGCCCCTAGAGACACTTCGGCCTGCGCTGGTAAATGTCCAACACCACTTCCGAAAACCTGAGGGGGCCGGCCCCCCTCCGCTCACTTCATCTTGTTCAACACAACTGCCTAGGGACTGGAATGTGTTTCTTTCTTTGTTTAATTCTTTTGCGGATTCCCCAAACTACCCGGCCATTGTGGCTCTCCAAGATCCCCCTTTCTGGAAGGGTCGCCTTCCGTTTTTTCAAGGTTTTGATAGTTACTTTCCTTCTTCACCATCCCCCAAACCCAAAGTTGCTTTTTACGTTTCATTGGCTTTTCAGAAAGAAGTTTCTGTCCTCCCCAGCTCTGTGGAGAGGAATACGTGTTTTCGCTTGATGTGTTCGCAAATGACTTTTTGGTGTTGGTTTTCCTTCCTTTGCATCTTGAACCTGTATAATTTACCCGGCAAGAGGAGGGGTGACGTTTCGGTTCGCCTCTTGCTGCCTTTCCCTCTTCTTCCCTCCCCCTCCTCGTGGTTGGAGACTTTAACCTTCACCATCCCCTTGCGGAGCCCTTTCGTCGCCACTCCCAACACGAGTTGGCCTTGTCCTTTCCTTTTTTTCAAAGAGCGTCCGAGCTGGGCTTTTCTCTCCTGAATACCCCGGGGGTTTTCACGAGGTTCCCCCTTGGCGGCTCTGCCAGACCTTCTGTTATTGACTTTGCTTTTTCTTCTTCTTTATTGCGTCCTTTTGTTCAAAGGTGGGACACGCTTCTGCCCTCCTCTGGCTCAGATCATGTTCCTATCTCTATCTTTTTGCAGCATCACAAGCTGCATCCTCCTCCCCCCGCCCCCAACTGGCTGCTGACAGATTGGGTGGCCCTCTCCCCCCTCCTTGATGCCCTTGCTTTTCCCCCCCCTCCGGTCAACCCTCCCCGCTGTGCCCTCGAGGCCTGGTTTGATTGCGCCCTTCGCTCAGTCACCTCGCTCCTGATCAGCCACACTCCTCTCTCTCGTCGTCCTTCAAGCAGATCCAAGCCGTGGTGGTCGCCACTGCTCTCAACCCTCCGTCGTGAGTACCACTCCGCGTCCCGCAAGGCCAGGGCCTCCCTCTCTCCACAGGATAGGGTAGCAGCCAAGCTCTCAAAGAATGGGTACTTCAAAGCAATTAAGAACGCAAAGAACTCCCATTGGAGATCTCTCCTGGCCGATGCCACCCCCCGCTCCATATGGACAGTTAAGAAAGTCTCCCTGGGCCGCCCGGTCTCCCGCTTTCCATCGTTTCCCGATGCCCACACTCCGTCGGATATCAATTCCTCTGTTATGGGGGTAGCGTAATGGAAGAGTGTTATTACGCTATGGCCCTAATCGCTAAACAAGTGTTTTGGAGAATATCGTCAAGGGAGACGAATGTGTTTAAGATAAAAGTAATCGTGCGATAAGAAATTTAAAGTAGTAACGTGTATATATTGTTAAGGTCGCTTCTCCGTTGCTTCTTCTTTTGTATAAGCTGCGAAGACACCTCGATATTTATATTCCGCGTCTGGGTGTTCGCGGGCTACATAATCTTTCTATATAACTAAGTACCTCTTACTCTTTTCACCGACTTCAATCGAAGTGCGAACCCCATCTGACCCTGAAAACCTCTGCACCCATACGCGACTTGTAGACACGTGAGAACTTTTATTCTACGATGGTGTGGACACCTCTCGTAGTGTTCGTACGATCTTTTATCCGAAGCGAATCAAGTTACGAATAATCACCCACGTTTGTCAACGTAGAGAGACTGCCCGCTGAACCGAAGATGGCCAATCTTCTGGTGTCAGCTCCGTCGGAAACCAGACTGCATATGCGTCTTGCGGTTTCGTCTACCGGCATTATACGACTCTTGACTATAAATCGAACCAATGGTTACGAACATAGTTATCGGTCTTATGCTGACAGGTCCTTTGGGGGTTCCCCGACCCCCTTCCTGGGTATAGACTATCCTTCTAGTACTGGGCGACTTTCCAGACTGAAGTGTCTAACTTACACGCAGTTTTCGTCCCGTTACTTAACGACCACTCTTCGATCCACTATCTTTGAGGGTTTGTAACTTTATGCGACGTCGTCCGATTCGGATGCTTCCACTTGCATATGGTAGAGGTTTTTTTTTTTTCTTTTTTTTTTTTTTTATATCATGTATTCATTGTTAAGGTACAAGAACTCGCATGCAGCGCTAGCTATGGCGTAAAGAAAACCTTAATCCCAAAAACCAATAACAAAATAAAACCTCAAACAAACATCTCCAAGCTGTGTCAAGTACTCGACACGTTACCAACATACGGAATTCAACCAAAAGTAAAATCAAAGTAACATAAACTCAACAAGAAAACTCATAAATCACAACAGTATAAACAAACTAAAACCAACAATTTAGTTCAAACAAGGCGTAAAGGAGATGACTCGAAAAATCCCCTAACAATCGGGGAGGAAGGAAAAACCATTGACACGGGGGATGTCAATACATAGGAGGCCATGGAGGGAGGAAAGTTGGTGCAAGTCTCATTCATGTAGGAGGCTAGCCCTAGAAGGAGGTTGGCGGAGGACCAAAGTGGGGCGTCGGCTCCAACAGAGAGCACACCATGGAGGTGGCGGGCTCTAGGGTTCCCTTTGGCTTCGCAGCGGAGGACGGCATGACTGAAAGTCTCGTTCTCCTCGCCATAGAGGGGGCAGAGGGGGGAGAGATCAGGCTGAGACCAGGTAGGGTGGGCGAACAGATAGCTCTTCTGGGCCCGCATTTGATGAATTCGGCCGGCCATGAATTTGCCTAAACCCATGAACGGATGTGGAGTTGTAGTAAGGGGAAAAGAATAGTAACTTGGCGGTGGCGCGTTGGCTTTCCACGAATCCAGCATCATGGCGCGTGCCCTGCGTTGGAGTGACGAGTAGGAGGCCCGCATCAGGGATTCCGAGGGGAGGGGCGGGAGGTCCGGCAGCAAAGCGGAGCCCAGCAGGGGGAGGGGCGACACACCCTCAGTGAAGGGGAGGATAAGATGGGCAAGAGCGTCAACAGGGAGGTGGGTTCTGACTGGGGGTTTTCGTTCGGGAGTAGACCAGAGAAGGGGCCTGACATTGGGGTCGAGACCTGTGCATAGAGCCCTTAGGTTCTCAGCAGATCGGTTGGCGAGGGCCGAAGGGAAAGACGAGTGAAGGCGGGCAGCCGCCGGATTGATGGAGGAAGGGGAGCAGCAGAGGCGTAGGGCTGCCATGCGGCGCTTGTGAGGGAAAAGTACCGAGAGGGGGGGGAGCGCGGCTTCCGTGGCTAAAATGGTGGTGGGAGTGGCCCTAAAGCAGTTCGTGACCCATCTCTGAACGTGATGCCAGTGGATGTCCATCCTGTAAAGGAGCCCCTTGGTAGGGACAAAGAGGTCGGCCCCATACGAGAGGATAGGGAAAATAAGTGAGTATGCCAGTTTGTGGCAGAGGTGAGGGGAGACTCCCGATCCGGAGCCCGACATCCTCCTGACTGCCGAAAAGGCGGCTTGAGAGAGGGCAAGGCGTTGAGAAAAATGAGCTGTGGTCGAAAGATTAGGAAGAAACCAGTAGCCCAGCCAGCGGAGCTGGGTGGCGGGAAAGAAAACCTGGCCATCCAGGGCAATGGGAGGGGGAGTGGGGTCGCCCGGGCGATCCCTCTGGTGGGGGGTGCGCCAATGTATAAGTTCCGTCTTGGGAATAGAGAAGCCAACTTTGACTGCAGTGGCTTTGGCCTTCATGTTACCAAAAGTCCTCTGAAGCAGCCTAACATTTGTGCGGTAAGAAGAAGAAGCTACAGTAACAGAAAAATCATCCACATAAGACAAAATAACCCCTCTGGGGACTGCCACATGTAAACAAGAAACATAAATAACAAACAACAAAGGAGAAATAGGGGACCCTTGGGGGGTCCCAACAGTAACGGAAGAAAAAACCTTGGGAGAACCTTGAAACAACAGACAACATTGTCTATCAGTTAAAAAGGAAAACACCCAAGAAATTAAATAGCGGTTAACCCCTTTTCTGCGGAGAAGGGAGCAAAGGATAGAAGCGTCGACGTTGTCGAAGCCGCCCTTGATGTCGAGAAACAGGGAGGAGACTTTCCTTCGTGACCTTTGCAGCGTTCGGACGGAATCAACCATCGCGGTGCAGGCATCGAAGGAGGAAAGGGTTGGGAGGGAGCCACACTGGTTGGGGGACAGGAGCCCCTGGAAGCGGGCGACAGCCGAGAGGCGAGAGGCGACGATTCTCTCAAGGATTTTGAAACCGTTTCTAAAAGAACAATAATACGGAAGGAAGCAGGTGAGTCGTAGGAGGCCTTCCCCGGTTTGTCGAGGACCACACCATGCGCCCGTTTGAGGGAGGCAGGGTGATGGCCATACAGCAGGAGTGGGGCCAGCAGGGTGGTTAAGATATGTGGGCAGGCCTTGTGAAGGGCCTTCCACACAGAGTAGGGAATAGTGTCTGGTCCAGGGGCGGAGGACGGGGAGCATTTGGAAAGAGCAGCAGCGACCTCTTCTGCGGTGAGGGTCGGGGAGTCACTGAAGGCGGAGAGGTTGGCGGGCAGGGAGGGGGTGGGGCGGGTCGGGAAAAAGTGAGCAAGAAGAGAGGAGTTGATGTCCAACGGGGTGACAGCGTCGGGGAAAGATGGAAAGCGCGAGACGGGACGGCCTAGCGAGAATTTCTTGACTGTCCATATGGAGCGTGGAGTGGCATCAGCCAGGAGGGATCTCCAGTGAGAACTCTTAGCGTTTTTGATTGCTTTGAAGTACCCATTCTTAGAGATCTTCGCCGTGGACCTGTCTTGAGCGGAGAGGGAGGCCCTGGCCTTGCGGGATGCGGAGTGGTATTCACGACGGAGGGTTGAGAGTAGTGGGGTCCACCCGGTTTGGATCTGTTGGAGGGACGAGAGAGCGGGGTGTGGCAGATCAGGAGCGAGGTGACTGATCGAAGGGCGCAGTCAAACCAAACCTCGAGGGAGAGCGGGGGGGGTTAGTCGGGGGTGGCGGAAAGGAAAGAACCTTGAGGAGGGGAGAAAGGGACGACCAATCCGTTAACAACCAATTGGGGGCAGGGGGAGGAGGGTGCAGCTTGGGATGCTGCAAAAAAATAGAAATAGGAACATGATCTGAACCAGTGGAGGGTAGAAGCGTGTCCCAGCTCTGAACAAAAGGACGCAACAGCGAAGAAGAAAACGCAAAGTCAATAACAGAAGGTCTGGCAGAGCCACCAAAGGGAAACCTTGTGAAAACCCCCGGGGTATTCAGCAGGGAGAAACCCTGTTCCGAGGTCTCTGGAAAAAAGGAAAGGATCCAGCCAGCTCCTGCGCTGAATGGCGGCGAGAGGGGTCGGCAAGCGGATGATGTAAGTTAAAATCCCCCACCACGAGGAGGGGAAGTGCTGAGGAAGGAAAAGCAACAGAAGGCGACACAGAAAAGTCCCCCTTCCATTTGCCCGGAAGATTGTATAAATTCAAAATACGAAAAGAAGGAAAGCCAACACCAAACAAGTCATTTGCAAACACATCAAGTGAAAACACATCACACCTCCCCACAGAGCTGGGGAGGACCGAAACTTCTTTCTGGAAAGCCAAAGAAACATAAAACGCAACTTTGGGTTTAGGGGATGACGAGGTGGGGAAATAACTATCAAAACCTTGAAAGGATGGAAGGCGGCCCTTCCAAAAGGGAGGATCTTGTAGGGCCACAATGGCCGGGCAGTTAGGAAAGTCCACAAAAGAATTAAACAAAGAAAGAAACACATTCCAGCTCCCTAAGCAGTTGTGTTGAACAAGATGAAGCGAGCGGAGGGGGGCCAGCCCCCTCAAGTTTTCAGATGGTGTGTTAGACATCTACCGGCGCGAGGCCGAAGTGTCTCTTGGGGCAGGGGAGGGGCTGGGGTCCACATCGGGGAGTGGGCGACCAGACCTGGAGGGAGGACGGTAGGACGAAAAGGACGGCATCGGCTTTGGGGTGATGAGGGGATCGGCCCCCGAAGGGATAGGCCTGGATTGTGGGGTGCTGAGCACTGGGACTCGGGAGGGGGAGGGGGAGCTGTGTCGGAGGTATCCATGGCGTCGGAGTCACCGGATGGGTCTACAGGGGCGGGGCTAACGAGGGGGCGTTCGGGGCAGTCTCTGTCCCTGGCGGAGTGAGGGCCATGGCAGTTTGGGCACTTGGCCGGGGAGGCTATGCAGCAGCCGAGGATGGGGCGAAGGTTGCCCTCCTTGGGGCAGGTGGGGTTGGAGCAGCGGTGATCGGCCTTGGAGTGAGGGCCGCCACAGAGTTGGCAGACGGTTGATTCCTTGCACAGTGGTTTAAGATGCCCGAACTTCCAGCAATTGAAGCACTGGGTTTGGGCGTTGGAGAATAGGCCCTCTTGACTTCGCGATTGTCGCCAAAGAGAAGGATGCGGGGAGGATCTGTCATGCGCCATGCTAAGTCCGCTGGGACGTGGACGACGACTGAGAAAGCTTTTTTTCCATCGGTTCTGGCCTCTCGGTCAGCATTTAGGAAGCGGGAATGGGTGATTATCAGTTCTTGGCGTTGTCAACCCCAGCGCGGAGTAGAGGGTGAAGTTCCTCATCCGTGTCAGGGTGGGCGTCCATGGGAATACCATGGATGGCAAACTGAACGTCAGTGGGAGCGTAGCGGAAGTGTTCCCAGGGGTTGTTGTTAACCGGGAAGGACTGGTTAAGCCTCGCGGCGAAGGCGTCAAAAAAGGGGGCGTAGCAGGAAGCAGGGACAAGGGGATCAGCGACGGTGAGGGAGACGGCGCCTTTAGGGCTGACCGAGACTCTGAAGGACCTTGGGAGATCAGAGCCAGCTTCCCGTAGGACAGAGGCAGCAATATCAGGAAAGCGAACGCGGATTGAGGATTCCTGAGGGTGGGGACAATGGGTCGAGCGGGGAGCGAAAAACCTTCTGGCGGCGCTGGGGAGAGGGGCGGGACCCTTTGGGGAGGCGTCCTGCGCGGCGCTCGCGACTTTGTTAGCAGAGGTGCCAGGGGGGGAATTCTTACCCTTCGCTTTGGTTTTAGCCTTATTGGCTCTAACCGCGGCATTAAAGTCAGAGGTGCCACCGTGAATGACCTGGGCATATGATTTTGATTGGGGAGGGGCGTGAGGGGGGGGGCAGGATTGGGAGGAGGGAGCGAGGAGGGAGGGCCGGGGGGGCCAGGGTGAGAGTGAGTAGAAGGTGGGGGAGGGGGGCGAGCCCCTTTCTGTAGGGCCCCAGCCGAAGGTGTGGCGACCATCCTGTGTGATAGGTCCCGGATAGCGTCCCGGACTTCCCGGAGTTGGTCGTTGGGGGAGGAGTTAGCGACCTGAGACTGCAGATCATGGACTGATGAGCGGAGCTCCTCCACTTGGGAGCCGAGTGAGTTGACAGCATGGAGGGAGGCGCACAACAAGGGGAGCAGGGAGCTTTCGCCGACCGAGAGGTTGTCGCATTCCTGGGGAGTCAGAGAGGGCAGTTGATCAGGAGTGAAGCTGATGAGGGAACGGGTTCGTGAGAAAAGCGAGGCAAGGAAGCGGGCCTCAGAGGAGATTTCGGAGGTAGAGGGGGTGACAGAGGAGGGCCCTTGGTGGGGCTGAAAGAGCGAGATGGGGGGACCAAGAGGTTCCATGACAGGCCGAAGGGGCTTGAAGCCCGACGTGGTTTGGAAAAAGGGGTGAGGGTGGGGATCGTGCACTAGAAACTGTGGTGTTGTAAAAGTTATGGTCAGGAAAATAGAGGGCGCGGAGCGTGTTGCATATGGTAGAGGTTTTTTTTTTTTCTTTTTTTTTTTTTTTTTTTTTTTTTTTTTTTATATCATGTATTCATTGTTAAGGTACAAGAACTCGCATGCAGCGCTAGCTATGGCGTAAAGAAAACCTTAATCCCAAAACCAATAACAAAGTAAAAACTCAAACAAACATCCCCAAGCTGTGTCAAGTACTCGACACGATACCAACATACGGAATTCCACAGCACGAAAAATCAAACAAACCCAGGCTTAACACGAAAAATCCTAAAACAAAAGTAACCTTAACATAAAACTTAACATTTTAAGTCACGTAGGACGCAAAGGAGATGACTCGAAAAAACCCCTAGCAGCCGGGGAGGAAGGAAAAACCATAGAAACCGGTGACGCCATCACAAAGGTAGCCATTGTGGGAGGAAAATTGGTGCACGTCTCATCGATGTATGAGGCGAGCCCTAGAAGGAGGTGGGCGGAGGACCAAAGTGGGGAGTCAGCCCCTACGGAGGGCACGCCTTGGAGGTGGCGGGCTCTGGGTTCAGCTTTGGCTTCGCAGCGAAGGACGGCGTGGCTGAAAGTCTCATCCTCCTCCCCACAGAGGGGGCAGAGGGGCGAGAGATCAGGTTGTGACCAGCAGGGGTGGGCGGCCAGGTAGCTCTTCTGGGCCCTCATTTGGTGAATTCGACCAGCCATGAACTTGCCTAAGCCCATGAACGGGTGTGGAGTTGTGCCGAGAGGGAAAACATAGTAGGGCGGTGGCGGGGCGACCTCCTTCCACGACTGTATCATCATGGCACGGGCCCTGCGCTGGAGTACGGTGTATGAGGCCCTCATCAGGGATTCCGGGGGGAGAGATGGGAGGTCCGGCAGCAAGGACGAGCCCAGAAGGGGGAGTGGGGAGACCCCCTCGATAAGGGGAAGGACGAGGTGAGCGAGAGCGTCGACCGGAAGGTGCGTTCTGACAGGGGGTTTTCTTTCGGGGGTGGACCAAAGGAGGGGCCTGACATTAGGGTCAAGGCCGGAGCAGAGAGCCCTTAGGTTCTCAGCACACCGATCGGGAAGGGCCGAAGGGAAGGACGAGTGGAGGCGGGCAGCCGCGGGGTTGATAGTGGGGGGGGAGCAACAGAGTCGAAGGGCCGCCATGCGGCGTTTGTGCGCGAGGAGAACCGAGAGGGGAGGGAGAGCAGCTTCCGCAGCAAGGATGGTGGTAGGTGTGGCCCTGAAACAGTTTGTGACCCATCTTTGGACGTAGTGCCAGTGGGTGTTCATTCTGTGGAGCAGCCCTTTGGTTGGAACGAAGAGGTCGGCCCCATAGGAGAGAATGGGGAAGATTAGCGAGTATGCCAATTTATGACAGAGATGCGGAGAGACCCCGGAGCCCGGGCCCGACATTCTCCTAACGGCCGCGAAGGCAGCTTGAGAAAGGGCGAGGCGGCGAGAGAAATGAGCGGTGGTCGAAACATTGGGGAGAAACCAGTAGCCCAGCCAACGGAGCTGAGCAGCGGGGAAAAAAACCTGACCGTCCAGGGCAATGGGAGGGGGTCTTGGGTCACTCGGGAGGTCCCTCTGATGAGGGGTGCGCCAGTGAATGAGTTCCGTCTTGGGAATAGAGAACCCAACCTTGACAGCTGTGGCCTTGGCCTTCATGACACCGAAGGTCCTTTGAAGCAGCCTAACGTTGGTACGGTATGAAGAAGAAGCAACAGTAATAGAAAAATCATCAACATAGGACAAAATAACCCCTCTGGGGACTGTCACATGTAGACAAGAAACATAAATAACAAATAACAATGGAGAAATCGGGGACCCTTGAGGAGTACCGACGGTAACAGAAGAAAAAATCTTAGGAGAACCCTGAAACAACAAACAACACCTTCTGTCAGTTAAAAAGGAAAACACCCAGGAAATTATATAACGGTTGACCATCTTCCTACGAAGAAGGGAGCAGAGAATAACGGCATCGACATTGTCAAAACCACCTTTGATATCCAAAAAAGGGAGGAAACTTTTCTGCGGGACCTCTGCAGGGTGCGGACGGAGTCAACCATAGCCGTGCAGGCATCGAAGGAGGAGAGGGTTGGGAGGGAGCCACACTGATTGGTGGACAAGAGCCCTTGAAAACGGGCGACGGCGGAAAGACGGGAGGCAACGATCCTCTCGAGGATTTTGGAAACAGTTTCAAGAAGAACAATGATGCGAAAAGAAGTGGGGGAGTCGTAGGAGGCCTTGCCTGGCTTGTCGAGGACTACACCATGTGCCCGCTTGAGGGAGGCGGGGTGGTGCCCATATAGCAGAAGCGGGGCCAGGAGAGAGGTAAGGATGTGCGGGCAGGCTTTGTGAAGGGCCTTCCACACGGAGTAGGGAATAGTATCTGGCCCAGGAGCGGAGGACGGAGAGCACTTGGAGAGAGCAGCGGCAACCTCTTCTGCTGTGAGGGTCGGGGTGTCGCCGAAGGCTGAGAGGTTGGCGGGAAGGGAGGGCGTGGGGCGAGCCGGAAAGAAATGTGCCAGAAGCGAGTCGTTGATGTCCGACGGAGTCATAGCGTCGGGGAAGGATGGAAAGCGTGAGACGGGACGGCCCAGTGAGAATTTCTTAACTGTCCATATGGAGCGTGGGGTGGCTTCGGCAAGAAGGGATCTCCAGTGGGAGCTTTTAGCGTTTTTGATCGCCCTGAAATACCCGTTTTTGGAGAGCTTTGCAGTCATCCTATCCTGAGTGGAGAGGGAGGCCCTTGCTTTTCGAGACGCGGAGTGATATTCGCGGCGGAGAATTGAAAGTAACGGAGACCACCATGGTTTGGATCTACTGGAGGGTCGAGAGAGCGGGGTGTGGCTGATCAGGAGCGAGGTGACCGAGCGAAGGGCACAGTCGAACCAGGCCTCGAGAGCAGACCGGGGAGGGTTAACCGGAGGGGGGGGGAGGACAAGGGCCTCCAAGAGGGGAGTGAGGGACGCCCAATCTGTCAGCAGCCAGTTGGGGGAAGGAGGGGGGGGTGCAGTATGGGATGCTGTAACAAAATAGAAATAGGAACGTGATCTGAACCAGTGGAGGGTAAAGAGGTATCCCAGCTTTGAACAAAGGGATGCAATAAAGAAGAAGAAAAAGCAAAATCAATAACAGAGGGTCTGGCGGAGCCACCAAGGGGAAACCTCGTGAACACGCCCGGAGTGTTTAAAAAGGAGAAGCCTTGTTCGGAGGCTCTCTGGAAGAAGGGAAAGGACTCAGCCAGCTCGTGCGCGGAATGGCTACGGGAGGGGTCGGCAAGGGGATGATGTAGGTTAAAATCTCCCACCACAAGAAGGGGGAGCGGGGAAGAAGGGAAAGCAACGGAGGGGGACACAGACACATCCCCCCTCCTCTTGCCCGGGAGGCTATACAAGTTCAAAATACGAAAGGAAGGAAAACCAACACCAAACAAATCCTTAGCAAACACATCAAGTGAGAACACATCGGCCCTATCCGCAGAGCTAGGGAGGACCGAGACTTCTTTCTGGAAAGCCAAAGAAACATAAAACGCAACTTTGGGTTTGGGGGATGTGGAGGAAGGAAAGTAACTATCAAAACCTTGAAAAGACGGAAGGCGACCCTTCCAGAAGGGGGGATCTTGTAGGGCAACAATGGCCGGGTAGTTGGGGCACTCAGCAAAGGAATTAAACAAAGAAAGAAACACATTCCAGCTCCCTAAGCAGTTGTGTTGAACGAGATGAAGCGAGCGGAGAGGGACCGGCCCCCTCAGGGTTTCGGAGGGTGTGTTAGACATCTACCGGCGCGAGGCCAAAGAGTCTCTGGGGGCAGGGGAGGGGCTGGGGTCCACATCGGGGAGCGGACGGCCAGACCTTGAGGGAGGACGGTAGGACGAAAAGGAGGGCATCGGCTTTGGAGTGACGAGGGGGTCGGAGCTGGACGTGATGGGTCTAGGTTGGGGTGTGCTAAACACTGGGTCCTGAGGGGGGGGAGGGGGGGCCGTATCAGAGGTGTCCATGGCATCAGAGTCGCCAGGAGGACCTATCGGGACGGGGTTAGGAGGGGGGCGTTCAGGACATTCTCTGTCCCTTGCGGAGTGAGGGCCGAGGCAGTTAGGGCATCTGGCTGGGGAGGCAATGCAGCAGCCGAGGGTGGGGCGAAGGTTGCCTTCTTTGGGGCAGGTGGGGTTGGAACAACGGTGATCGGCTTTGGAGTGAGGACCACCGCAGAGCTGGCAGACGGTGGATTCCTTGCACAGAGGTTTAAGATGCCCAAACCTCCAGCAGTTGAAACACTGGGATTGGGCGTTTGAGGAATAGGCCCTCTTGACTTCGCGATTGTCGCCAAAGAGGAGGATGCGGGGAGGATCGGTCATGCGCCATGCCAGGTCCGCTGGGACGTGGACGACCACAGAGAAGGCTTTTTTACCGTTAGTCCTAGATTCACGGTCAGCATTGAGGAAACGGGAGCGGGTGATGATCAGGTTCTTGGCGTTGTCAACGCCAGCGCGTAGCAGCGGGTGAAGCTCCTCATCCGTGTCAGGGTGGGCATCCATGGGAATACCATGGATGGCAAACTGGACATCAGTGGGGGCGTAACGAAAGTGTTCCCAAGGGTTGTTATTGACCGGGAAAGATTGGTTGAGCCTAGCGGCAAAGGCATCAAAGAAGGGGGCGTAGCAGGAAGCAGGGACAAGGGGGTCAGCCACTGTAAGGGAGACGGCGCCTTTCGGACTAACCGAGACCCTGAATGACTTTGGTAGATCGGAGCCTGCCTCGCGTATAACAGAGGCAGCAATGTCGGGGAAACGAACGCGTATGGAGGATTCCTGGGGGTGGGGGCAATGGGTCGAACGAGGGGCGAAGAACCTTCTGGCAGCACTGGGAAGAGGGGCAGGACCCTTTGGGGAGGCATCCTGTGCGGCCGCCGCGACTTTGTTAGCAGAAGTGCCAGGGGGGGAGTTCTTGCCTTTCGCTTTGGATTTGGCCTTATTGGCTCTAACCGCAGCGTTGAACTCAGAGGTGCCACCATGAATGACTTGAGCGTATGATTTTGCCTGGGGGGGGGCATGTGGAGGGGGGGGGGCAGGCCTGGTGGAAGGGGGTAAGGAGGATGAGGGGCCAGAGGGACCGGGGTGGGAGGAAGAAGGAGCTGGGGGGGGGGGCCGACCCCCTTTCTGAGGGGCGCCACTAGCTGGAGGTGTGACCATCCTATGCGAAAGGTCCCGGATGGCGTCCCGGACTTCGCGGAGTTGCTCACTTGGGGAGGAGTTAGCGACCTGTGATTGCAGGTCATGGACTGATGAGCGGAGCTCCTCCAATTGGGAGCCGAGTGAGTTAACTGCGTGAAGAGAGGCACACAGCAGAGGGAGGAGGGAGCTCTCGCCGACCGAGAGGCTGTCGCATTCCTGGGGAGTCAGGGCGGGCAGTTGCTCAGGGGTGAAGCTGATGAGGGAACGGGTTCGAGCAAAGAGCGAGGCCAAAAAACGGGCTTCAGAAGAGATCTCAGAGGTAGAGGGAGTGACCGAGGAGGGCCCAGTATGGGGCTGAAAGAGCGAGATGGGGGGCCCGAGGGGCTCCATGGCTGGTGGGAAAGGGCGTGAAGCCCGTCGTGAATAGAAAAAAGGGTGAGGGTGGGGATCGTGCACTAGAAACTGTGGTGTTGTAAAAGCTATGGTCAGCAAAATAGAGGGCGCGGAGCGTGGTGCATAAGGTAGAGGAAGACCACCTCTCATATATCCTGCGAACAGGAACCGGTCGGACGGACGGCCGCGACGTATTCGGTGTTACAAGATGGGTCATCTTGACTGTGGGTTTTGGTGAAGGGACACAACTCCCGCGGCGACCAGTGTTGACCTAGCGGTCCAAGGTTGGGGCCGGAGGGGGGTGAGTTGTATTATTCTAAAGGAGATTCCTGCGCAAGGTAGGGTAACTTGGCCCTAATCATGTACCGGAGAGCTCTGTGCCTAACACTTCACCCCCTGCGCCTCGCCGGCGTTGACAACGCCAAGAATCAAATTATCACCCGCTCCCGATTCCTCAATGCTGACCGCGAAGCTAGAACCAACGGTAAGAAAGCCTTCTCTGTTGTCGTCCATGTCCCAGCAGATCTGGCATGGCGCATGACCAATCCTCCCCGCATCCTCCTCTTTGGCGACAACCGTGTAGTCAAAAGGGCCTACTCCTCCAACGCTCAAAGCCAGTGTTTCAACTGCTGGAAGTTTTGGCATCTAAAGCCTCTGTGCAAGGAATCAACCGTCTGCCAACTCTGTGGCGGCCCTCACGCCAAGGCCAATCACCGCTGCTCCAACCCCACCTGCCCCAAAGAAGGCATCCTTCGCCCCATCCTTGGCTGCTGCATAGCCTCCCCGGCCAGATGCCCAAACTGCCTCGGCCCTCACTCCGCCAGGGACAGAGACTGCCCCGAACGCCCCCCTCCTTGCCCCGTCCACGCAGGACCTCCCGGCGACTCTGATGCCATGGATACCTCGGACACGGCCCCCCCTCCCCCCCCTCAGGACCCGGTGTTTAGCACACCCCAACCTAGACCCATTCCTTTCGGGACCAACCCCCTCGTCACTCCAAAGCCGATGCCCTCCTTTTCGTCCTATCGCCCTCCCTCAAGGTCTGGCCGCCCACTCCCCAATGTGGACCCCAGCCGCTCCCCTGCCGCCAGAGACACTTCGGCCTCGCGCCGGTAGATGTCTAACACCCCACCCGTTAACCTGAGGGGGCAGGCCCCCCTCCGCTCGCTTCATCTTGTTCAACACAACTGCTTAGGGAGCTGGAATGTGTTTCTTTCTCTGTTTAACTCTTTTGCGGACTGCCCCAATTACCCGGCCATTGTTGCCCTACCAGATCCCCGCTTCTGGAAGGGTCGCCTTCCGTCTTTTCAAGGTTTTGATAGTTATTTTCCCTCCTCTTCATCCCCCAAACCCAAAGTTGCTCTTTATATTTCGTTGGCTTTTCAGAAAGAAGTCTCGGTCCTCCCTGTCTCTGCGGATAGGGCTGATGTGTTTTTGCTTGATGTGTTTGCTAATGACTTGTTTGGTGATGGTTTTCCTTTCTTTCGCATTTTAAATTTGTACAACCTCCCGGGCAAGAGGAGGGGAGATGTGTCTGTGTCCCCCTCCGTTGCCTTCCCTCCTGCCTCGCTCCCCCTCCTTGTTGTGGGAGACTTCAATCTTCATCATCCCCGCGCGGACCCCTCCCGCCGCCACCCCGCGCAGGAGCTGGCCGTGTCCTTTCCTTTTTTCCAGAGACCTTCGGAGCAAGGGTTCTCTCTTTTGAATACCCCAGGCGTTTTCACGAGGTTTCCCCTTGGTGGCTCCGCCAGACCCTCTGTTATTGATTTTGTGTTTTCTTCTTTGCTGCTGCGTCCTTTTGTCCAAAGCTGGGATACTTCTTTACCCTCCACTGGCTCAGATCATGTTTCTATTTCTATCCTTTTACAGCACCCCAAACTGCACCCCCCCCCGCCTGCCCCCAACTGGCTGCTGACAGATTGGGCATCCCACACTCCACCCCTGGAGGCCCTTGCCCTCCCTCCCGCTCCAGTGAACCCTCCCCAATGCGCTCTCGAGGCTTGGTTCGACTGTGCCCTTCGCTCAGTCACCTCGCTCCTGATCAGCGACACTCCTCTCTCTCGACCCTCAAGCAGATCCAAACCCTGGTGGTCTCCGCTACTTTCAACCCTCCGTCGGGAATATCACTCCGCTTCTCGTAAAGCTAGGGCCTCCCTCTCTACTCAAGACAGGATGGCTGCAATCCTCTCCAAAAATGGGTATTTCAAGGCAATCAAAAATGCTAAGAACTCCCATTGGAGATCCCTCCTGGCTGAAGCCACCCCACGCTCCATATGGACAGTCAAGAAATTCTCACTGGGCCGTCCCGTCTCGCGCTTTCCATCTTTCCCCGACGCCGTCACTCCTTCGGACATCAACACCTCGCTCCTAACACACTTCTTTCCAGCAGGCCCCACACCCTCCCTGCCCGCCAATCTCTCAGCCTTCGGCGACCCCCCGACCCTCACTGCCGAGGAAGTTGCTGCTGCCCTCTCCAAATGCTCCCCGTCCTCCGCGCCTGGTCCTGATGCTATACCCTACTCTGTGTGGAAGACCCTTCACAAAACCTGCCCACACATTCTAACCTCTCTCCTGGCACGCTCCTGACATATGGTCATCACCCCGCCTCCCTCAAACGGGCACATGGCGTTGTCCTCGATAAGGCAGGAAAGGCCTCCTACGACTCCCCGGCTTCTTTTCGCATTATTGTTCTTCTTGAAACCGTCTCCAAAATCCTCGAGAGGATTGTCGCCTCCCGCCTGTCGGCCGTTACCCGATTCCAGGGGCTCCTATCCACCAACAAGTGTGGCTCCCTCCCATCCCTCTCCTCCTTCGACGCCTGCACTGCCATGGTTGACTCCGTCCGCACGCTGCAGAGGTCCTGCAGGAAAGTTTCCTCCCTCTTGTTGGACATCAAAGGTGGTTTCGACAATGTCGATGCCTCTATCCTCTGCTCCCTTCTTCGCAGGAAGATGGTGAATCGTTACTTAATTTCTTGGGTTTTTTCCTTCTTAACTGACAGAAGGTGTTGTTTGTTATTTCAGGGTTCTCCTAAGATTTTATCCTCTGTTACCGTTGGTACTCCTCAAGGGTCCCCGATTTCTCCTTTGTTATTTGTTATTTACGTTTCTTGTTTACATGTGGCAGTCCCCAGAGGGGTTATTTTGTCCTATGTTGATGATATTTCCATTACAGTTGCTTCTTCCTCCTACTGGACCAATGTTAGGCTTCTTCAGAGGACCTTTGGTGTCATGAAAGCCAAAGCCGCAGCAGTCAAGGTTGGCTTTTCCATTCCCAAGACGGAACTCATTCACTGGCGCACCCCTCACCAGAGGGACCTCCTGAGCGACCCAAAACCCCCTCCTATCGCCCTGGACGGACAGGTCTTTTTCGCTGCCACTCAGCTCCGTTGGCTGGGCTTCTGGTTTCTCCCCAACGTCCCGACCACTGCTCATTTCTCTCGCCGCCTCGCCCTTTCTCAAGCTGCCTTCGCGGCTGTTAGAAGAATGTCGGGCTCTGGCTCCGGGGTCTCTCCACACCTTTGTCATAAGTTGGCATACTCGCTTATCTTCCCCATCCTCTCGTATGGAGCCAACCTCTTCGTTCCAACCAAAGGGCTACTACACAGGATGAACATCTACTGGCATCACGTCCAGAGATGGGTCGTGAACTGTTTTAGGGCCACGCCTACCACCATCCTTGCCGCGGAAGCTGCTCTCCCCCCCCTCTCGATTCTCCTCGCTCACAAGCGCCGCATGGCCGCCCTTCGACTCTGCTGCTCCTCCCCCACTATCAACACTGCGGCTGCCCGCCTCCACTCGTCCTTTCCCTCGGGCCTTCCCGATCGGTGTGCAGAGAACCTAAGTGCTCTCGGTGCTGGCCTCGACCCCAATGTCAGGCCCCTCCTGTGGTCCACCCCAGAAAGAAAACCTCCTGTCAGAATGCATCTCCCGGTCGACGCTCTCGCTCACCTAGTCCTCCCCCTTATCGCGGGTACCTCCCAGCTCCCCCTCCTGGGCCCGGCCTTGCTACCGGATCTCCCATCCCTCCCCCCAGAACCCCTGATGAGGGCTTCCTACGTGACACTCCACCGCAGGGCCCGTGCCATGATGTTACAATCGTGGAAGGAAGCTGCCCCGCCACTGGCCTACTATAGTTTCCCTCTCGGTACGACTCCACACCCGTTCATGGGCTTAGGCAAGTTCATGGCCGGCCGAATTCATCAAATGAGGGCCCAGAAGAGCTATCTGGCTGCCCACGCCACCTGGTCCCAACCTGATCTCTCCCCCCTCTGCCCCCTCTGTGGGGAGGAGAACGAGACCTTCAGCCAGGCCGTCCTTCGCTGTGAAGCCAAAGCTGAACCCAGAGCCCGCCACCTTCAAGGCGTGCTCTCCGTCGGGGCTGACTCCCCGCTTTGGTCCTCCGCCCAACTTCTTCTAGGGCTCGCCTCCTACATCAATGAGACGTGCACCAACTTTCCTCCCACCATGGCAACCTATGTGATGTCGTCCCCGGTTTCAATGGTTTTTCCTTCCTCCCCAGCTGTTAGGTGTTTTTTTGAATCATCTCCTTTAGGTCCTACTTGACTTGAAATTGGTTTTAGTTTAGGTTTTTCGTTTTGAGCTTGTGTGGGTTTGATATTTCTTTTTGTTGAATTCCGTATGTTGGTCTTGTGTCGAGTACTTGACACAGCTTAGAGAAGACAGTCTGAGGTTTTGCTTTGTTATTTTGTTTTGGAATCAAGGTTTTCTTTACGCCATAGATAGCGCTGCACGCGAGTTCTTGTACCTTAACAATGAATACATGATATAAAAATAAAAAAAAAGTAAAAATAAAAATAAAAATAAAAATAAAAATAAAAATAAAAAATAAAAAATAAAAAAAAATAAAAAAAAAGTAAAAAAAAAATAAAAAAAAAAGAACCGCTACTTTATGCACCACGAACCATCTCCTCTACACCTCCGGCGATTGAAATCTCAACACCATGAGAAATCATCGTGGGTTTTGGTGTCCCTCTCCCCTCTTCTGATGGCCTTTGCTGCCTAGGAGGGTGATGCTCCACCACCTCCCTCCTCCCTCTGATTCCCTTCTGATGGCTTAGGTATTTGCGTGCCTTCGTCGATGGGGTTTCATGCTCTTCCCCCTTTTTCTCCGTACTTGTTTTGCTGCCCTCGCTTAGCATTTGCACGGTCGGCAACCCCTTCTCATCGTCTTAAGCATAGCGCAGCTTCGGGTTATCGGTGAAGTAGTGGCCCCGGTGGCTCTGCTCTCTGGTATTGCACTATCTCCTGAGCGCTACGGCCGGTACGGTCGCATTGTCGAAAACCTGTGATCTCTTGGTGGTCCTTTGCTTTGTACTTCTCGGTGTTGGGTCTACCCCTCCTTCCTCGCCTCCTGCTTTTCGTCCCGTTGCTCGGTTACAGCTACACTACGATCTTTGGCTGGCACCCTACTGCTTTTTTCTCCTGGCTCTATGCCCTTATGATGGTCTTGACTTTGTCTTGTTCGTAGGGGATTTCAGCCTTCCGCCTCTGGCCCTTCCCCTCAGGGGGCAAGGCTATGCAACTCTTCTGGTCCGGGTTCCGGTGACCACCGGGTCTCACTCCTGGACCCACATGTCTCCGCCGCGCTGGCTTAGTTATATGGATCTCCCTCTGGTCCTCGCCTCGACTCTCCGGCTGGGCTATGTGCCCCGGTCATTACGGCCCTTGTATATGCTCGAGTAGGTTGGTTCATCTGCCCTTTATGTCAATGGGTTGGGATTTCTAGACGGGCTTGAAGTTTTCTTTGTCTGGTTCATAGGTTTCTCACTGTCGCTTTGGGGCTTTTCTTTGGGGTTGGCGTCTGTGGAGGTTTTTGGTTCGATGTTTTCTCGCCTTTGTTTTTCTCGTAGTTTTTACCAGAAGTACTGGGCTTTGGCTTTCTACCTCTATTCAAAGTAGTTTAGGTTGGTCGGGCAGGGTCAGATGGTTTTAGCGAGGGGGATGGGGGATGGACTGTAGTTGGAGGTTTTTTGTCTACATCGGCGATGAGCTGGAAGCGACTTTGTACCTAGATAGCTGCCGGCTTAGCAAACACATATAAAAGGGAGATAACAAACAAAACAAACAACCGCTACCTTATGCACACCTGGCGGCAGCCCGGCTTCATTTGTCTTTTCCCTCTGTTCTTCCTGACCGGGATAAAGAGAACCTTAGATCTCTCTGTATTGGCCTGGACCCCAAAGTCAGGCCCCTACTCTGGTCCACCGCTTATCGTAAACCTCCTGTCAGGACTCACTTACCGGTTGACGCCCTCGCCCACCTCACTCTCCCCTTCATCGGGGGACTCTCGGCTCTCCCCCTGCTCGGGTCGTCTCTTCTTCCGGATCTTCTGGTTCTCCCTTCAGAGGCCCTCATACGGGCCTCTTATCACACCCTCCAGGGCAAGGCTCGGTCCATGATGCTAGACTCATGGAAAGCCACTGCCCCGCCACCGGCATATTATCATTTCCCGCTCAGTGTGTCTCCACACACTTTCATGGGCCTTGGCAAATTTATGGCCTGCTGAATCCATCAGATGCGGGCCCAGAAAAGCTACCTGGCTGCCCACCCCTCCTGGTCCCAACCTGATCTCTCACCCCTTTGCCCTCAGTGTGGCGAGGAAGATGAGACTTTCAGCCACGCTGTCCTTCGTTGTTCAGCCAAAGCTACCCCCAGGGCAGACCACCTCCAAGGTGTGTCCTCGGTTGGGGCCGATGCCCCACTTTGGTCCTCCGCTCAACTCCTGCTAGGGCTTGCCTCCTACATCAATGAGACGTGTACCAACTTTCCTCTTACCATGGCCTCTTACGTGGTTTTGTCTCCTGTTTCGATAGTTTGTCCCTCCTCCCCAGCTGCTAAGGGCCTTTTCGAGTCGTCTCCGTTACGTCCTACTTGATTTCAGCGATTGGGCTGAGTTGGTTGTCTTTGGTGTTTGTTGTTTCTTAGAGCAAAGCCCATGTTGGTTTTGGTTTTATTCTACTGTGAATTCCGTATGTTGGTATCGTGTCGAGTACTTGACACAGCTTGGAGATGATAGTTTTGTGTTTTGACTTTGTTGTTTGTTTTGGGATTAAGCTTTTCTTTACGCCATAGCTAGCGCTTCATGCGAGTTCTTGTACCTTAACAATGAATACATGAGATAAAAAAAATAAAAAAAAATAAAAAACTGCTACCTTATGCACACGCTCCGCGCCCTCTATTTTCCTGACCATAGCTTTTACAACACCACAGTTTCTAGTGCACGATCCCCACCCTCACCCTCTTTCAACCTTTGTTGGGATTCATACCCTCACTCGACTAGCCATGGACCCCCTCGGTCCCCCCATCTCGCTCTTCCAGCCCCAGGCCGGACCCTCATCTGTTACTCATTCTACCTCTGAGATTTCCCATGAGGCTCGTTTCTTATCCTCTCTTTTCTCACGTACCCGTTCCCTCATCAGCTTCACCCCCGAGCAACTCCCATCTCTGACCCCCCAGGAATGCGACGGCCTCACAATTGGGGAGAGCTCTCTCCTTCCTTTGGTGTGCGCCTCGCTTCACGCAGTCAACTCACTCGGCTCCCAGCTGGAGGAGCTCCGTTCCTCAGTTTATGACCTGCAGTCTCAGGTCGCCAATTCCTCCCCCAACGAACAACTTCAGGAAATCTGGCACGCCCTTCGTGACCTATCACAGAGGATGGTCACCCCCCCTCTCACCGGGGCCCCTCCTAAGGGGTGTCGCCCCCCCCCCACCCTCAGCCCCCTCAACCGCCCACCCCAGCTTTTCCGGCCCTCGTCCGTCGCTTCCTTCTCCCAATGTCACCCCCCCTCCCCCCAGGCCCTCCAGGCCAATTCTTACGCCCAGGTCATCCATGGTGGTACCTCTGAGTTTAACGCCGCAGTTAGAGCTAACAAAGCCAAAACCAAGGCGAAACAAAAGAATTCCCCCCCCGTCACTTCTGCTAATAAAGTCGCGGCTGCGGCGCAGGACGCCTCCCCCAAGGGTCCCGCCCCTCTCCCCAGTGCTGCCAGAAGGTTTTTCGCCCCCTGCACAACTTACTGCCCCCACCCCCAGGAATCCTCAATTCGTGTTTGCTTTCCTGACATCGCTGGCTCCGTCCTTCGTGAAGCCGGCTCTGAGCTTCCAAAGTCCTTCAGAGTCTCGGTTAGCCCGAAGGGCGCCGTCTCCCTCACTGTGGCTGACCCCCTCGTCCCAGCCTCCTGCTATGCCCCCTTCTTTGATGCCTTCACTGCAAGGCTCAACCAATCTTTCCCGGTCAATAATAATCCTTGGGAACACTTCCGCTACGCCCCTACTGATGTTCAGTTTGCCATTCACGCCTACCCATGGATGCTCATTCCGACACAGACGAGGAGCTTCACCCCCTTTTACTTGCTGGCATTGATAATGCCAAGAACCTAATCATCACCAGCTCCCGCTTCCTGAATGCTGATCGTCAAGCTAGGACTAACGGAAAGAAAGCTTTCTCCGTCGTGGTCCATGTCCCAGTGGACCTAGCATGGCGCATGACCGATCCCCCTCGTATCCTCCTCTTCGGCAACAAACGTGAAGTCAAGAGGGCCTATTCCTCAAACGCTCAAAGCCAGTGCTTCAACTGCGGGAAGTTCGGGCACATAAAACCCCTATGCAAAGAATCAACATTATGTCAACTTTGCGGTGGCCAACACGCCAAAGCCGATCATCGTTGCTGGAACCGGACCTGCCCCAGAGAAGGCAATCTCCGCCCCATCCAAAACCCAGCTCCAAACACCCCTGAGCCACGGCCCGTCCTGGCTGGAACTGATCCTCTCGTAACCCCTAGGCCGATGCCTTCCTTCTCGTCCTTCCGTCCTCCCTCAAGGTCTGGCTGCCCACTCCCCGATGCGGACCCATGCCCTTCCCCTGCCCCAAGAGACACTTCGGCCTCGCGGCGGTAGATGTCTAACACACTCTCCTAAAACTTGAGGGGGCCGGCCCCCCTCCGCTCGCTTCATCTTGTTCAACACAACTGCTTAGGGAGCTGGAATGTGTTTCTTTCTTTGTTTAATTCTTGTGCTGACTCCCCTAACTACCCGGCCGTTGTGGCTCTCCAAGATCCCCCCTTTTGGAGGGGTCGTCTCCCTACTTTTCAAGGCTTGGATAGTTTCTTTCCTGTTTCCCCCGCTCCCAGACCCAAAGTTGCTGTTTATGTTTGTTGTCTTTTCAAAAGGAACTCGCAGTCCTCCCCGTCTCTTCTGGGAGGTCTGATGTGTTCTCACTTGACGTGTTTGCAGAGGACTTGTTTGGGATCGGTTTTCCATCTTTTCGTATTTTAAACTTATACAATCTCCGGGCAAAAGGAGAGGTGAGGTTTCAGTCCCACCTCTAGTTGCCTTTCAATCTTCTGCACTTCCTCTCCTGGTTGTTGGAGACTTTAATTTACATCATCCCCTCGCGGATCCCTCTCGTCGCCACTCCACGGCAGAGTTGGCCCGGTCTTTTCCATTTTTTCAGAGGGCTTCCTAGCAAGGTTTTTCCTTTTTGAACAACCCAGGGTTTTTACGAGGTTTCCTCTTGGAGGCACTGCCAGACCTTCGTTATTGATTTTGCTTTTTCTTCTTTATCTTTGCATCCTTATGTTCAGAGCTGGGACACCTTCCTGCCCTTTACTGGCTCAGATCATGTGCCCATTTCTATCTTTCTTCAACACCCAAAGCTGCATCCCCCCTCTCCAGCCCCCAATTGGCTTCTAACAAACTGGGCCGCTCTATCCCCCTACTAGCTGACCTTACCCTCTTCCCCCCCCCCAGTGGACCCCTCCTTACTGCCCTCGAGACTTGGTTTGACTGCGCACTACGCTCAGTGACCTCACTCCTGATCACACATACCCCGCTATCCGCCCCCCTAATAGGTCTAAACCTTGGTGGTCTTCATTACTGTCTCTGCTCCGCAGGGAGGATCACTCCGCATCACGCAAGGCTAGGGTTTCCCTCTCGTCTCAGGACAGGTCGGCAGCTAGGCTCTCCAAGAATGGGTATTTCAAAGTCATTAAGAAGGCTAAGAGTTCCTACTGGAGAGCCCTCCTAGCGGAAGCCACCCCTCGCTCCACACAGTCAAAAGTTCTCTTTAGGTCGACCCCTTTCTCGTTTCCCGTCCTTCCCTGACACTACCACCCAATGGACATCAACTCCACACTTTTAGCTCAATTTTTCCCAACACGGCCTGCTCCTCCCATTCCCGCCAGACTCTCTGCCTTTAGTGACGCCCCGGCCCTTACAGCCGAAGAGATCTCCTCGGCCCTCTCAAAGTGCTCTCCGTCCTCTGCTCCTGGACAGGACACTATTCCTTACTCCATGTGGAAAGCCCTTCACAGGGCCTGCCCGCACATATTGACCTCCCTCCTGGCCCCCTTCTTGTGTATGGTCATGATGCCGCCTCCCTAAAGAGGGCCCATGGGGTGGTCCTGGACAAGCCCGGAAAAGCCTCCTATGACTCCCCGGTTTCCTTTCACATCATTGTCCTGCTAGAAACCGTATCGAAGATCTGGGGGAAGGATCGTCGCCTCTCACCCCTCTGCGGTCGCTCGCTACCAAGGGCTCCTGTCCCCCAACCAATGCGGCTCGCTGCCCACCCTCTCCTCCTTCGATGCCTGTACCGCGATGGTTGACTCCGTCCGCACCCTACAAAGGGCCTGAATGAAGGTCTCCTGTCTTTTCTTAGATATCACAGGTGGTTTTAACAATGTTGGTGCCTCTATCCTCTGCTCCCTCCTTCGCAGGAAGGCGGTAAATCGTTATTTAGTTTCTTGGGTTTTTTCCTTCTTGACTGACAGAGGTGCTGTTTGTTGTTTCAAGGGTCTCCTAAGGTTTTTTCGTCCGTTACAGTTAGAACCCCCTAAGGGTCCCCTATTTCTCCTCTTTTGTTTGTTATTTATGTTTCTTGTTTATATGTTTTTCTCCCAAAGGGGATTGTTTTGTCTTATGTTGATGATTTTACTTTAACTGTTGCTTCTTCTTCTCACCGTACCAACGTTAGGCTGCTTCAAAGAACCTTTAGGGTTATGAAAGCCAAAGCCACAGCGGTTAAGGTTGGCTTTTCCATCCCAAAGACGGAGCTTATCCACTGGCGCACCCCACATCAGAGGGACCACCCAAGTGACCCGAAACCCCCCCCAATTGCCTTGGATGGTCAAGTGTTCTTCCCCGCCGTCCAGCTCCGATGGCTGGGCTACTGGTTCCTCCCTAACATCTCGTCTACCGCTTATTTCTCCCGACGTCTCGCCCTCTCCCAAGCTGCCTTTACAGCAGTCAGAAGGCTCTCAGGTGCGGGTTCCGGGGCCTCTACTCACCTATGCCACAAACTGGCCTACTCGCTCATCTTCCCCATTTTGTCTTATGGGGCAGATCTCCTCGTCCCGACCAAAGGGCTCCTCCGAAAAATGGATATCCACTGGCATCATGTCCAGAGATGGGTCACCAACTGCTTTAGGGCCACCCCCAGCACCATCTTAGCTGCAGAGGCAGCTCTCCCTCCCCTCTCAGTGCTCCTCCCCCACAAATGCCGCATGGAGGCTCTTTGACTTTGCTGCTCCCCTCCGACTATAAACCCAGCGGCAGCCCGCCTCCATCCAACTTTCCCCTCCGCTCTCTCTGAACGGGCAAGTGAGAATTTACGATCTGTTATGGGGGTAGCGTAATAGGAGAATGTTATCACGCTAATGCCCTAATCACTTTAAAGTGTTTGGAGATAATCGTCTAGGGAGATGAATGTTTCAAAGTAAAGTAATTGTGTGATAAAGTTTGAAGTAGTAACGTGTATATATTGTTAAGGTCTCTTCTCCGTTGCTTGTTATTTGTATAAGCTGCGAAGACACCTCAATATTTATATTCCGTGTCTGGGTGTTCGCAGGCTAAATAATCTTTCTATATAACAAAGTATCTCTTACTCTTTTTTCTGACATCGACAGAAGTGCGAACCCTTTCTAACCCTGAAAACCTCTGCACCCATACGCGACTTGTAGACACGTAAGAACTTTAATTCTACGATGGTGTGGACACCTCTCGTAGTGTTCGTACGATCTTTTATCGGAAGCGAATCAAGTTGCGAATAATCACCCATGTTTGCTAACGCAGAGAGACTATCCGCTGAACCGAAGATGGCCAGTCTTCTTTTGTCAGCTCCGTCGGAAACCAGACTGCATATTCGTCTTGAGGTTTCGTCTACCGGCATTATACGACACTTGACTATGAATAGAACCAATGGTTACGAGCATAGTTATCGGTGTTATGCTAACAGGTCCTTTGGGGGTTCCCTGACCCCCTTCCTGGGTACAGACTATTCTTCTAGTACTGGGCGACTTTCCAGACTGAAGCGCCTAACTTTCACGCAGTTTCTGTCCCGTTACTTAATGACCACTCTTCGATCCAATATCTTCGAGGGCTTGTAACTTTATGCGATGTCAGCCGATTCGGATGCTTCCACTTGCATAAGGTAGAGGTTTTTTTTCTTTTTTTTTTTATATCATGTATTCATTGTTAAGGTACAAGAACTCGCATGCAGCGCTAGCTATGGCGTAAAGAAAACCTTAATCCCAAAACAATCTAACAAAGTAAAACCTCAAACTATCATCTCCAAGCTGTGTCAAGTACTCGACACAATACCAACATATGGAATTCAACAACAGGTGAAATCAAACCAACACAGGCTAAACAAGAAAACTCATAAAACATATATAAGCAAAGTAAACCACAAAGCTACTTCAGGTGGGACGTAAAGGAGACGTAAAGAGAAGCCCTACGGCTGCCGGGGACGACGGGAAAACCTTTGACACAGGGGATGACATCTCGTAGGTAGCCATAGTGGGAGGGAAGTTGGTGCACGTCTCATCTATGTACGAGGCGAGGCCCAGGAGGACTTGGGCGGAGGACCAAAGTGGGGAGTCAGACTCTACTGAGCGCACACCTTGGAGGTGGCGGGCCCTAGGGATGGCTTTGGTTTCGCAGCGGAGGACGGCGTGACTGAAAGTCTCATTCTCTTCACCACATAGGGGACAGAGTGGGGAGAGATCAGGTTGGGACCAGGTGGAATGGGCGGCCAGATAACTCTTCTGGGCCCGCATTTGATGAATTCGACCAGCCATGAACTTGCCTAGGCCCATGAATGGGTGCGGAGTCATAGTGAGAGGGAAGGAATAGTAAGGCGGCGGCGGGGCAGTAGCTTTCCATGAGTCTATCATCATGGCCCGGGCCCTGCGCTTGAGAGTGGAGTAGGAAGCCCGCATAAGGGGTTCTGAGGGAGGTCCGGGAGGTCGGGCAATAAGGCCGAGCCCAACATGGGGAGAGGCGAGGAGCCTGTTATGGGGTAGCGTAATGGGAGAGTGTTATTACGCTATGGCCCTAATCGCTAAACAAGTTTTTTGGAGAATATCGTCAAGGGAGACGAATGTGTTTAAGATAAAAGTAATTGTGCGATAAGAAATTTAAAGTAGTAACGTGTATATATTGTTAAGGTCTCTTCTCCGTTGCTTGTTGTCTTGTATAAACTGCGAAGACACCTCGATATTTATATTCCGCGTCTGGGTGTTCGCGGGCTACATAATCTTTCTATATAACTAAGTACCTCTTACTCTTTTCACCGACTTCAATCGAAGTGCGAACCCCATCTGACCCTGAAAACCTCTGCACCCATACGCGACTTGTAGACACGTGAGAACTTTTATTCTACGATGGTGTGGACACCTCTCGTAGTGTTCGTACGATCTTTTATCCGAAGCGAATCAAGTTACGAATAATCACCCACGTTTGTCAACGTAGAGAGACTACCCGCTGAACCGAAGATGGCCAATCTTCTGGTGTAAGCTCCGTCGGAAACCAGACTGCATATGCGTCTTGCGGTTTCGTCTACCGGCATTATACGACTCTTGACTATAAATCGAACCAATGGTTACGAACATAGTTATCGGTCTTATGCTGACAGGTCCTTTGGGGGTTCCCCGACCCCCTTCCT
>NESQ01000625.1:0-28275 GCA_003070745.1 Tuber borchii
TGCCCTAAAGAAGGCACTCTGGGCCCCATTCTCGGATGTTGTGTAGCCTCTCCAGCAAGATGCCCCAACTGCCATGGCCCCCACTGCGCTAGGGACAGGGACTGCACCGAACGCCCCTCAGCTCCCATCCCCACCCTGAGTCCCCCCGCCGATTCCGACGCTATGGACACCTCAGAGGCTGCCCTCCCCACCCCCGCTAAGGAACCGGTGCCAAACACCCCTGAGCCCCGTCCCATCCCATGTGCAACTGACCCCCTCGTTACTCCGAGACCGATGCCTTCCTTTTCATTCTACCGCCCTCCCTCAACGGCTGGCCGCCCACTCCCCGATGTGGACCCCAGCCCCTCCTCAGCTCCAAGAGCCACATCGGCCTCGCGCCGGTAGATATCTAACACCCCTTCTGACAACCTGAGGGGGCCGGCCCCCCTCCGCTCGTTTCATCTTGTTCAACACAACTGCTTAGGGAGCTGGAATGTGTTTTTGTCTTTGTTTAATTCTTTTGATGATTTTCCTAACTACCCGGCCATCATGGCCCTTCAGGACCCCCTTTTTTGGAGGGGTCGTCTTCCTACTTTTCAAGGTTTTGAAAGTTATTTTCCCTCATCTGCGGCCCCCAAACTCAAAGTTGCTTTTTATGTTTCTTTGCCTTTTCAAAAAGAAGTTTCAGTCCTTCCCTCCTCAATGGGGAGGTCAGATGTGTTTGCACTTGATGTGTTCGCAAACGATTTGTTTGGCCTAGGCTTTCCTTCCTTTCCCATTTTAAATTTGTACAATCTTCCAGGTAAAAGGCGTGGTGAGGTCTCAGTGCCGCCCCTAGTAGCTTTTCCCCTTTCTGTTCTTCCTCTTCTAGTTGTTGGGGATTTTAATCTGCATCATCCTCTGGCGGATCCCTCTCGTCGCCACTCCGCGCAGGTGTTGGCCTTGTCATTTCATTTCTTTCAGAGTGCCTCCTAGTTGGGTTTTTCCCTGCTGAACAGCCCGGGTGTCTTCACGAGGTTTCCCCTTGGAGGCACTGGCAGGCCCTCTGTCATTCACTTTGCATTTTCTTCCTCACTGCTGCATTCGTTTGTCCGTGGGTGGGATACTTCTCTTCCCTCCACTGGTTCAGATCATGTTCCTATCTCTATTCACCTACAGCACGCGAAGCTGCACCCTCCCCCACCAGCCTCCAACTGTCTTATGACCGATTGGGTGGCTCTCTCCCCCCTCTTAGCTGACCTGACCTTCCCTCCCCCCCCGGTTAACCCCCCCCCTCATTGCCCTCGAGGCCTGGTTTGACTGCCCTCTCCGCTCGGTGACCTCGCTTCTAATCACTCATACTCCTCTCTCCCGCCCTTCCAGCAGATCAATATCCTGGTGGTCTCCTCTTTTGCCCCTCCTACGGTGCGAGTATCACTCTGCATGCAGGAAAGCCAGGGCCTCCCTCTGCCCTCCAAACCGGACTGTGGCTAAGTCCTGCAAAAATGGGTACTTTAAGGCCATCAAGGCAGCAAAGAACGCTCACTGGAGGTCCCATCTAGCAGAAGCAACCCCCCGCTCTATCTGGATGGTCAAGAAGTTTTCGCTAGGATGCTCCGTCTCTCGTTTTCCCACCTTCCCTGTTAGGCACAGGGCTCCCCGGTATATTAGTGGGCACAAGTTACCCTACCTTGCACAAAAATCTCCTTGGGAAAAATACAAGTCACCCCCCTCCGGCCCCGACGTTGAACCGGTAGGTCAATACTGGTCGCCGCGGGAGTTGTGTCCCCTCACCAAAACCCACCGTCAAGATGACCCATCTTGCAACACCGAATACGTCGCGGCTGTCCGTCCGACCGGTTCCTGTTCGCGGGATATATGAGGGAGTGTCTGCCTCTACCGTATGCAAGTAGAAGCATCCGATTCGGAAGACGTCGCATGAAGTTACAGGCCCTCGAAGATATTGGATCAAAGAGGGGCCGTTAGGTAACGGGACGAAAACTCCGTGAAAGTTAGACGCTTCAGGCTGGAAAGTCGCCCAGTACTAGAAGAATAGTCTATACCCAGGAAGGGGGTCGGGCAACCCCTAAAGGACATGTTAGCATAAGGCCGATAACTATAATCGTAGCCATTGGCTCGATTCATAGTCAAGAGTCGTATAATGCCGGTAGACGAAACCGTAAGACGAATATGCAGTCTGGTTTCCGACGGAGGTATCAAAAGAAGACTGGCCATCTTCGGTTCAGCGGATGGTCTCTCTGCGTTAGCAAAGGTGGGTGATTATTCGTAATTTGATTCCCTTCGGATAAAAGATCTTACGAACACTACGAGAGGTGTCCACACCATCGTAGAATAAAAGTTCTTACGTGTCTACAAGTGGCGTATGGGTGCCGAGGTTTCCAGGGTCAGAAAGGGTTCGCACTTCTGTTGAAGTCAGAAAAGGAGTAAGATGTACTGAGTTAGACGAAAGGATTATGTAGCCCGCGAACACCCAGATGCGGAATATGAATATCGAGGTGTCTTCGCAGCTTATACAAACAACAAGCAACGGAGAACAGACCTTAACAATATATACACGTTACTACTTCAAACCTTTATGGCACGATTAGTCTATTTTAAAAAACCCCATTCGTCTCCCTAGACGATAATCTCCAAACGCCTACAAGCAATTAGGGCCTTAGCGTAATAAAGTTCTTCCATTACGCTACCCCCATAACAGTATATTGTTATTCTCTACGTTACCGAGACGAATGAGCCAGATTACTCTATACTACCCAGCTCGATCCGCTCAAAGATCTTCAACCTTGGAAGATCAAAGAGAGAATAAAATTGAGATAGCTCTTAACTCAATTATCGAACCCCATCCAGAAATTCATATACCATCCATCACACACGTCTTGCAGTCTGAAGCAGTCACCGAACCCTATTTCGAGACATATCAGTCGTGGACCGATCCATGAAACATAGTCACTACTTAACACCTAGAAGCGCTCTACCAACACTTTGAAGGATAGGACTTTCTGTGTGAACTGCCCACAAAAGACGATTACGAAGTCGAGTGGGACGAGACTCTGACCGCTAAGATCAGAAGACGGTGGTATAATCGGGAAAGATAAGCAGACCCCTTCTTCATCTTACATCATGTCCGGTCTTAACCCAAGACAAGGTGGAGACGAACCTATGGATATAGGCGATGATGAACTAGCCTCGACCGACACCCCTTGGGTGACGGACACTACCGACAAGCCACACCATTTCAGACCGCCCTCTGAGAATCCGGGAAGCGGTTCTGGATTTATGGCTAGACCAAGGTCCAAGCCAGGCCTTCTCTGATCGGCTAAAAATCCCCTCCCCACCGCAGAAGCAGAAGTCCGCTTAATTCAAGTGAGCAAGCTCCTGAATATTTTCGTTCCAAACTTAGCCCACAGCATAGATGCCCAGCATCTAGCCTTCAGTGTACTCACCCCCAAAGCCCAACATGCGGCCCAAGAGCTTTGGAAGGTTCCACAACTACTAGCTAAGGGGAAACAATTTGTCCAGGCCGAATTCGCCAAAATCGACAGCCTTATAGGACTAGTTAAAGGCCAGGCTATCAGTGCCCAACAAGCCTTAAAAGAAAGGTTGACAGCACAGGAAGAAAGACAAACCCGCCACGAAAGTGTCAGCTCCCAGTTAGCAAGTGCTATTGCAGGAGAAGGCTCAGCTTCGTTTACTCGAGACCAGATGCTAGACAGAGCCCTGGAAGAGGCAAAAGCTCAGCACCGACAAGAACTCGGCAACCTTGATCGACAATTCGAAGAGGAAAGACGAGCGCGAAGCCGACAAGCTACCCAGCTAGCCGAAATGCAAGAGACGCTGCAAAGCTTGTAGAGGCACGTCAAAGGGAAACAGAAGGAGTCAGACCCTACACCTGATACGACGGCGGCAGCAGGAGGACGAAACGGAGTACTGTACCCCCGGAGAGATCAAGGGGTATCTGGATGCCCCGCAGGCAGAGGAGGAGGAAACCAACATGGTGCAGAGGGCAGGGAAGGCAGAGAAGGAGGACCCGCCACTGAAGGAGGTGGAGGTGGAGCTCCCCCCCTCAGATGATAGTGATTAGTCGGAAGACGACGAAGACCCAGACGATGTCGATGAGAATGCTATCGGAAAGCTCGCCAAAATAATGGGCAGAGCATTAGGAAAAACATCAATCGACCGCCCCAAGCCCCTTTTGTTTACAAACACGATGAGCACCCGAATGTGGAACTTTGGTTAATCGCCTGTCGAGACTACTTCCAGCGAAACAAGTGGTAATGGAAAAAAGAGTCAGATCGAATCACCTAAGCTCTTAGCAAAATGGAAGGGAAACAAGTCGCACCTTTCTCTATCGCCTACCGAAAAGGAATTACTGGAGAGCTTGGAGCTAAAAAGGAAGAAGGTTATGACCTATGGGCAGTTTTCACCGAACAAGTCAAGCGACGCTTTGGTCACACACATGAAGCCGAAAAATCCCTCCCATCCATGGAAAACGTCAAATACGAGGACGACATAAACCAGTACCTTTTAGAAATGGAAAACCTCAATATCCATGTCAAGATGTCCGGAGTCGCGTGGAGGAAAATTATTGAAGATCACCTCCCGGCCGAAGCGCTCCGAAGATTGTCAATGCAAGCTTACATCCTTGACTCAGAATGGGTAGAAGCTGTTCGGACAGCGACACGGGCCGAGGAAGATTTCAAAGAAAGACAAGGACTAAAAGGTAGCAGCCCAGGATTGGCTTCAAGTGGGAACCAACCGCGAGATGAACACGCCCCAAAGACAACGCCGAAATTACCAAAGAAGCAATACTCAGCTAAAGAAAAAACAGAGTATCAGAAGGGGCAGGCGGCGAAGAGGAAAGAAAGGAAAGAGAGGGCGGCGCCTAGGCAAAGAATTATGAATAGGGTGTGGGCAGATGCTCATAATGGAATCGAACAATCTACCATCGACGAACGAAAAACTGCGGGCCAATGAACAAGATATACACTGACAAACCACGGCTGGAAAGACTATCAGTAGGAAATCAAGGTCAACGCAGTAAAGATCAGGCGATCAGAACCCCAATCCAAGAAGAGACCGCCTCAACGATTCAACCACCCATCGCGCCAAGATAAACCTTGGGTAGCTGCCGTGGCTGAGGATAGCCGAGAAGAAAGCTCGCAACAGGCGAGTCAAAGGGCTCTGACGTGGACCTTTAACGATGACCACAACGAGCTATGAGAGCTCTCGGGCACCACTGGCGACGGCAATGTGGGTAGTCGGACCATCAATTCCGGAACCGAAATTTCAGAAGAAGTCCTTGAGATGGAACTCGAAGGAGACGCTCTAAAAAGAGAGCCTCCGTAAGGGTATGAGTGCCGACTTAGAGCCCGGTAGGTCAAGAGAATCTCCGAGAAGAAGGTCGAGGGACTTAGTCAAAACCAGAAACAATTGAGAAAGATGAAGTTATTCGACATCCAGCAAGCAAACCGCAAGAATTCAAGTATCAGCCGAGGGGACCCTTGGGAATATCAAAAATAGTATCAATCCTAAGGGACAAAGACGGTTAGAAAGAAAAAGCACAGATTTCGCTTACAGGATACGGTCGACGATTTGGACATAGGTACCGGTACAAGTCACCTGGGTAATAGTTCTCCGAAGCAGGATAAACAGACCAAGCAAAAAAGGGCCGCCCACGAGGGAAGAAACCCCATAAGGGCTAAGGGTTGTATCATAACAAGACACAATCGCGAGTGGTCTTGTCGGCCGAAGCGTGCGACCCCAAATGGACCCTCAGAGTTGGCCTGTACGTCTCTCAGGACCGCTTCCCGTCACATGAGGACAAACGGGCTCGGGCTAGAGGACAGGAGGAGGGGTGGTGGACTCCTCGCCGAAAACTGGTATAGAAACAGACAGGACATAAGTCCCCCATACAGGGAGGCGCACCCTAGTGGCAACAGCTCCTAGAGAAGTACCAGGATGAAGCGAACCACCGGTTTGGATGGGAACTCCTCGGCAGGAGGTAAAGACCGCTAGTAGTGGGCTCCCTGATCCAAGAAACAACATCGCAAAAAAAAAATCTGTCTTTTGTGCTCCACGGTGAGCCATGTTGTTGAGTTTTACGTTTTGGCTAATCGCGAGTGACCCCGGTTAATCATGATGCTTCCGATTGTGTCCCCTAATAACTAGATACAAATCTTAATTTTAGCAAAATATGAGCTATTTTTATCAATATCTCATAAACTTTTTACATTACAAAGTTGTATGTTATAAACTCTAATTTCTCAACTTCGGTATGTAAAAGGTCTGTGAGTTCTTAATAAAAATTGCTTATATTTTGCAGAAAACAGAATTAATATCATCTTCTTTAGTCAAACTAACGGGATTTTTAATATGGCAATCATAGGACTCACGATGTGCCAAAATGTAAAACTCAACGACATGAGGCACAGGGGGCAGGCTGTTTTTTTGCTGATGAAGTTCGTTTACGTTGCAAAATACTTGCTGAGAGGATATCCTAATCGGTTTTAACTTGGTAGTTAGCTGAAGGTCTTGCGTTCAAATCTCAATATTAGCAAAATTATTTAGATTTTCAAAAATATTTGATGTGACAAGCATGTACATAGGATAGTTGAGCATAGTTACTCTTATACAAGTTTGTCTGAGGAGGCTTTTAAGAGCCGAAACTGTGCGGGCACGGTAACAAACCGCTCTAGTTACCAATAAAACCTCTCTAGTTATCATGAACTCATTTATCGAAGAAAGGGGCCCAGCCCCTAAGTGAGTACAACTAGTTAGTACAACCAACCCCAAAAAATTACGATTGCCCTGAAGGCAATGCCTTCATACAGCTAGACGAACGACGCCATAAGATACGAGTTTTGTTAGACTCAGGATCAAATATCTTCTTGTTGAACCAAAACACCACACGGACACTCAAAATACCTTACGAAGTAAGGGATAGCCCCTTACAAATCACGGCCTTCAATGGCAAAATCTCGTCTACCGGAGGACAATATTTCTCTCATCCAATAAGATTAGAAATTGAACAAAACGGACACACAACTGAGGTTTCCTGCGTAATAGCCGATGCAGGAAACTATGATATGATTATACTATTCGGATGGTGGCACCAGGAACACCCCATCTCGAATATTCAAGCTCCAAGTCAGTGGACTTTTGACAGTCCCAAATGCCTCGCCCATGTTGAGGATGAAGGAATAGCAGATATGTTCGAGTGGGATGAGACGGTGGCATTTGATGAAGAAGCAAGAGTTGGTGGGAGAATAGGGACCACCTTCGAGGATGAAGTACAGCTTGAGAATTTGCCAAAGCCGTATTGGCAATATAAAGAGCTGTTTGAAGAATAAAAAGCATAGATGTTGGCACCCAGACGAACCTTTGACCATCCTATCGATTTAAAAGAAGGAGCCACACCGCCGTGGGGACTGGTATACCCGATAACAGCGTACCAATTAAAGGAATTAGACGAATACCTAAAGAAGATGCTGGCACAAGGATCAATAGTCCATAGCAAGTCTCCCCCTGGGGCACCAATCCTATTTGTCCCAAAACCCGACGGAAGGTTACGATTGCGTGTCGATTACCGACAGTTTAACAAGCTCACCATCCTAAATAAATATCCCTTGCCGCTCATGACAGAACTAAGAGAACGAGTCGCCGGAGCCCAGATCTTCACGAAGCTGGACCTCAAAGAATGCTATCATCTGATACGAATTCGAAATGGCGACGAATGGAAAACCGCTTTTCGAACACGGTACGGCCATTACGAATATAAGGTCATGCCGTTTGGTCTGGTCAATGCACCGTCTACCTTCCAAGCGATGATGAATGCAGTCCTAAGAGAATTCCTAGACCACGGAGTAGTAGTTTATCTGGATGATATACTAATTTACTCGAAAAGTCTTAAAGAACACGAAGATTTAGTCAAGAAAGTGCTCGCAAGATTAGAACAACATGATCTTGCAATCTCTCTCAAAAAATCCATGTTTCATGTTAAGACGGTAGAATTCCTAGCATACATTGTAAATACGGAAGGGGTGATGATGAGCGAGCGGAAAGTGGAAAGCATTATGGGATGGAAGGCCCCCAAATCAGTAAAAGAGGTAAAAATCTTTATTGGGTTTGCAAATTTCTACCGAATGTTCATAAAAAACTTCTCTGGAATATGCAAACCAATAACCGATACCCTAAAGAATCAGGAGAAAGGGGTGAAACAACCCTTTTACTAGGGGCAAGAGCAAGACAAAGCATTTGAGGAGCTGAACAAGAGATTCACCACAGCGCCAATCCTAGCACATTTCTACCCAGATAGAAAGACAGTGGTAGAAACCGACGCCAGTGACTTCGCTCTAGGGTGTGTATTATCACAATACCTTGGAAAACAATTACACCCAGTAGCGTTCCACTCCCGAAAACTCAATGACGCTGAAAGAAACTATGAGATCCACGACAAAGAACTCTTAGTAATCCTCGAAGCATTTAAGGAATGGAAACACTACCTAGTAGGAGCCGAGGAACCAGTCACGGTCTTTACCGACCATCAGAACCTCCAATACTTCTTAACAACAAAAGTTTGGAACCCTCGCCAAATCCGATGGGCCCAGTGGTTAGCAAACTTCAATTTTAAAATTGTTTACCAACCAGGAACCAATGGCGGCAAACCAGATGCTGTAAGCAGGCGGCCGGAGTACCACCCTGAAGGGGGAGCTACCCACCAAGAACAGTCAATTTTAAAACCAGAACACTTCCAAGTTTCAATTATATCAGAGAAAAAGAACCTAGAAATCAACCTGGTGTCAAGAGGGACATTGACGACAAACCGGTTACGAATAAAAAGGCTGTCCAAGGAAGCGATAACTCCCACAAAAGGCTCCAAGCTAGCAGCAGGCCATGACACATACGCATTAAAAGACGGTATCATACCCAGAAGAGGACAAACGATGATAGAGACTGGAATTGCCATCGGACTGCCAAAAGGAACCTGTGCAAGACTAGTGGCAAGAAGTGGAATGGCCAGCAAAAACTGGATTGCAGTAGGAGGAGGAGTCATTGACGCCAACCAATACTGGAGAGGTTAAAGTAATCCTCCGAAAGCAGGCAGAGTTAGACTACCTGTTCAAAAGAGGCGATCGCATAGCACAACTCATTGTCGAAAAGATTAAGACAAGCGAAGCCGTGGAAGTTGACCGGCTAAGCGACACAGGGCGCGGTAACCAAGGATTCGGGTCAACCGATCTCTCCATTACAAGACCTGTCAAAGGAAAGGAAAGCAGAGTTATGGTAAGCATGTTATATGCTAATCGAGAGGAAAACGAGTACTTTGACGAAGAAGACATTGGGTCTCACCCCCGCCTAGCTCAAGAGAAGACGATGTTATCATCGGAAATAGTTACGGCGATACGACTCCGGACGAGGAATAATGATTTCCTGAACCAAGTCCGGCTGGCAGGAAAAGAAGACGAGGACTGGACGAGAATGAAAGAACAGGTAAGCTGATCAAAAGAAAAAGCGAAAGACATCCCAAAACATTGGGACGTGGAAGACGGACTGCTCTACTACAAGGGAAGACTTTTCATCCCCTCGGATGAGGATATCCTAACCGAGATCGCATAAGGATGCCATGACTCCAAGGTAGGAGGACATTTTGGACAAGCAAAGACAATCGAGATTATCACGTGGGATTTCTATTGGGAAAAGCTGACGGACTGGGTCAACGACTATGTCAGATCATGCGACCATTGTCTACATGACAAATCCCCCAGACATGCGAAGTAGGGGTTACTTCAACCCCTAGAAGTCCCCTATGCGGCATGGACCTCAAACTCAACCGACTTTATTACCTAGCTCCCTGAGTCTCAAGGACATAGTCAGATTATGGTAGTTGTAGACCGCTTCACCAAAATGGCAGACTTTATCGGCTTAAAGACAGATGCGACCGTGAAGGAGGTAGCGGATACCGTCCTTCGAGACGTTTGGAAGGTTCACGGGCTCCCTACCGAAATCGTTTCGGATATGTATGCAAAAGTCTCGGGCGAATTCTGGGAAACTTTGTGCACGGCGCTTGGAATCAAGAGGCGAATGTCGACGGCTTACCCCCACAAACGGATGGACAGACGGAAAGAACCAATCAAGTCTGGAAGGATATTTGCGAAACTTCGTCAATTACGACCAGGACGATTGATACCAGCTATTACCGTTAGCCGAACACGCCTACAATAACTCCAAAGCAGCAGCAACAAGATCACGCCTTTCTTCGCTAACTATAGTTTCCACCCACAAACAGAATGGATGAAAGAAAGAGAAGCTCAAAATCCAGGTGAGACCATGTATAAACACTGGATGCAGACAATACCTGACCAGGCCAGAGAAACGTTAAATGAGACCCGCGAAGCGATGAAAAAATACTAGGACCTAAAAGCGACCCCCCAGCCAGACATCGATGTCGGAGATTTGGTAATGTTAAACGCAAAAATCATGAGAACCAAGCGACCTTCGAAGAAGTTAAGTCAAAGCTCTACTGCCTTTTAAAGTTTTAGAAAGAAGAGGGAATAGAGATACAAGTTGGAAATCTCGCCTCGCTGGAAAATACACCCAGTATTCCATGTCTTGCTGCTTGAGCCTTATCGGGTGCTGATCGACCGAACCGAGAAGAACGACCCTCGAGCCCGAAGATGTTGAAGGGACCTCGAGTGGGAAGTTGAAAGGATTGTAAAACGCGAGGTCATCTCGTATACAAGAAAGGTTCGGGGCAGAAATAAGAAGTTTAAAGACCTCGATATTTTTAAAGTGGAAGGGTTGCGCTGAAGATGAAAACACCTGGGAGCCACCGGAGGGGTTGGCAAATGCAGAGAAGAGGTGGTTAAGTTTCATAGGGAAAACCCGGACATGCGGGCCTAGAAGAAGTCGAGTAGTATGCGAAAGGTTTTCCAGGGAGGACAAGTAAACGCTTGTGGTTTTTACCCCTACCATGCTGACTCGAAAAGGAATGTAAATTAGTAGTTAGAGACTGAGAAAGTTTCCGGGACGGAACTTAGGAGAGGGGAGCTCATGTTAGGCACAGGGCTCCCCGGTATATTAGTGGACAAGTTACCCTACCTTGCGCAAAAATCTCCTTTGGAAACATACAACTCACCCCCTCTGGCCCCGACGTTGGACCGCAAGGTCAATACTGGTCGCCGCGGGAGGTTTGTCCCCTCACCAAAACCCACAGTCAAGATGACCCATCTTGCAACCCGGATACGTCGGGCCGTCTGTCCGACCGGTTCCTGTTCGCAGGATATATGAGGGTGTCTTCCTCTACCTTATGCAAACCCCAAACCCCCCCCGATTGCCCTGGATGGCCAGGTTTTCTTCCCCGCCACCCAGCTCCGCTGGCTGGGCTACTGGTTTCTCCCTAACCTTTCAACTACCGCCCACTTCTCCCGTCGCCTCGCCCTCTCCCAGGCTGCCTTCGGGGCCGTCAGGAGAATGTCGGGCTCAGGATCCGGGGTCTCCCCTCACCTCTGCCACAAGCTGGCTTACTCGCTCATTTTCCCCATCCTTTCGTATGGGGCCGATCTCTTTGTCCCGACCAAAGGCTCCTTCAGAGGATGGCCACTCACTGGCATCACGTCCAGAGGTGGGTCACGAACTGCTTTAGGGCCACTCCCACCACTATCCTAGCCGCGGAGGCTGCTCTCCCCCCCCTCTCGGTACTCCTCCTCATAAGCGCCGCATGGCAGCCTTACGCCTCTGCTGCTCCCCTCCGACCATCAACCCGGCGGCCGCTCGCCTTCATTTGTCCTTTCCTTCGGCCCTTCCTGATCGGTACGCAGAAACCTGAGGGCTCTGTGGTGGGCCTTGACCCCAATGTCAGGCCTCTCCTCTGGTCCACCCCGAACGAAAACCTCCTGTCAGGACCATCTCCCAGTTGACGCTCTGCTCACCTCGTCCTCCCCCTAAATTCAGGGTCTCTCGCCTCTCCCCCTCTTGGGCTCGGCCTTATTGCCGGATCTCCCGTCCCTCCCCTCGGAGTCCCTAATGCGGGCCTCCTACCTCTCTCTACAACGCAGAGCTCGCTCCATGATGTTAGACTCGTGGAAGACCGCCTCCGCGCCACCGGTTTACTACTCGTTTCCCCTCACTATGACCCCACATCCGTTCATGGGCTTAGGCAAGTTTATGGCCGGACGTATCCACCAAATGCGGGCCCAGAAGCGCTACCTGACCGCCCACCCCACCTGGTCCGAACCTGATCTCTCCCCCCTCTGTCCCCTCTGTGGGGAAGAGAACGAGACGTTCCGCCACGCCATCCTCCGCTGCGAAGCCAAGAGCATCCCTAGAGCCCGCCACCTCCAAGGCGTGCTCTCTGTCGAGGCTGACTCCCCACTCTGGTCCTCCGCCCTCCTCCTCCTAGGTCTCGCCTCCTACATCAACGAGACGTGCACCAACTTTCCTCCCACCATGGCCATCTACGAGCTGTCCTCTCCTGTTTCGATGGTTTTTCCTTCTCCCCAGGCAGCAAGGGGTTTTTTCGAGTCATCTCCCTTGCGTCCCACCTGAGTTAAAATGTTGGTTTTGGCTTTATTTTATGTTTATGGATTATGATTTTTCTTGTTAAGCTTGTGTAGTTTTGTTTTACTTTTTGTGAATTCCGTATGTTGGTATTGTGTCGAGTACTTGACACAGTTTGGGGCAGACTTTTTGAGTTTTTATTTTGTTATTGGTTTTTGGGATTAAGGTTTTCTTTACGCCATAGCTAGCGCTGCATGCGAGTTCTTGTACCTTAACAATGAATACATGATATAAAAAAAAAAAAAAAGAAAAAAAACCTCTACCTTATGCAACACGCTCCGCGCCCTCCATTTTCCTGACCATAGCTTTTACAATACCACAGTTTCTAGTGCACGATCCCCACCCTCACCCTTTTTTCCTGCCTACAATGGGCTTCACGCCCCCTTTCGACCAACCATGGAGCCCCTTGGGCCCCCCATCTCGCTCTTTCAGTCCCATGCTGGGCCCTCCTCGGTTACTCCTTCTACCTCTGAGATCTCCCCGGAGGCCCGTGTCCTGGCCTCACTTCTCTCACGAACCCATTCCCTTATCAGCTTAACCTCTGAACAACTGCCTTCTCTGACTCCCCAGGAATGCGACGGCCTCTCGATCGGCGAGAGTTCCCTCCTGCCCCTGCTCTGTGCCTCCCACCACGCGGTTAACTCACTCGGCTCCCAGTTGGAGGAGCTCCGCTCATCAGTCCATGACCTGCAGTCTCAGGTCGCTAACTCCTCCCCAACCGAGCAACTCCGTGAAGTCCGGGACGCCATCCGGGACCTTTCACATAGGATGGTCACACCTCCAGCCAATGGGGCCCCCCAGAAAGGGTGCCGCCCCCCTCCCCCAGCTCCTCGCCCCACCCACCCCGGTCCCTCTGGCTCATTCTCCTTGCCCCCTCCCCCAGGCCGGCCCCCCCCACTCCCCATGCCCCCCCCGGGCAAAATCATACACCCAAGTTATTCACGGTGGTAGCTCTGAGTTCAACGCTGCGGTTAGAGCCAATAAGGCCAAATCCAAAGCGAAATGCAAGAACTCCCCCCCTGGCACTTCTGCTAACAAAGTCGTGGCGGTCGTGCAGGATCCCTCCCCGAAGGGTCCTGCCCCTCTCCCCAGCGCGGCCAGAAGGTTCTTTGCCCCTCGTTCGACTCATTGTCCCCACCCCCAGGAATCCTCCATTCGCGTTCGGTTCCCCGACATCGCTGCCTCCGTTATACCTGAGGCCGGCTCTGACCTACCAAAGTCTGTTAGAGTCTCGGTCAGTCCGAAAGGTGCTGTCTCCCTTACAGTGGCTGACCCCCTCGTCCCCGCTTCTTGCTATGCCCCCTTCTTCGATGCCTTCACCGCTAGGCTCAACCAGTCTTTCCCGGTCAATAACAACCCTTGGGAACACTTTCGCTACGCCCCCACTGACGTCCAGTTTGCCATCCATCGTCTTCCCATGGACGCCCACCCCGACACAGATGAGGAACTTCACCCTCTGCTACTTGCCGGCATTGACAACGCCAAGAATCTGATCATCACCCGCTCACGTTTCCTCAATGCTGACCGCGAAGCTAGAACCAGCGGTAAGAAAGCCTTTTCTGTTATCGTCCATGTCCCAGCAGACCTGGCATGGCGCATGACCGATCCTCCCCGCATCCTCCTCTTTGGCGACAATCGTGAAGTCAAGAGGGCCTACTCCTCCAACGCCCAAAGCCAGTGCTTCAACTGCTGGAAGTTTGGGCATCTAAAACCCCTGTGCAAGGAATCAACCGTCTGCCAGCTCTGTGGCGGCCCTCACTCCAAGGCCGATCACCGCTGTTCCAACCCCACCTGCCCCAAAGAGGGCAACCTTCGCCCCATCCTCGGCTGCTGCATAGCCTCCCCGGCTAGATGCCCAAACTGCCTTGGCCCTCACTCCGCCAGGGACAGAGACTGCCCCGAACGCCCCCCTCCTAGCCCCGTCCACACAGGACCTCCCGGCGACTCTGATGCCATGGATACCTTGATTACGGCCCCCCACCCCCCCCACCCCCCCCTCAGAACCCGGTGTTTAGCACACCTCAGCCTAGATCTATCCCGTCTGAGACCGACCCCCTCGTCACTCCAAAGCCGATGCCCTCCTTTTCGTCCTATCGCCCTCACTCAAGGTCTGGCCGTCCACTCCCCGATGTGGATCCCTGCCCCTCCCCTGCCCCCAGAGACACTTCGGCCTCGCGCCGGTAGATGTCTAACACCCCGCCCGTAACCTGAGGGGCCGGCCCCCCTCCGCTCGCTTCATCTTGTCCAACACAACTGCTCAGGGAGCTGGAATGTGTTTCTTTCTTTGTTTAATTCTTTTGCGGACTGCCGCGATTACCGGCCATTGTTCCCTACAAGATCCCCCTTTTGGAAGGGTCGCCTTCCGTCATTTCAAGTTTTGATAGTTACTTCCTTTGTGTTCACCCCCCTGCCCTCCCCCAAGCCCAAAGTTGCATTTTATGTTTCGTTGGCTTTTCAGAAAGAAGTCTTGGTCCTCCCTAGCTCTGCGATAGGGCTGATGTGTTTTCACTCGATGTGTTTGCTAATGACTTGTTTGGTATTGGTTTTCCTTCCATTCGCATTTTAATTTGTACAACCTCCCGGGCAAGAGGAGGGGAGATGTGTCTGTGTGCCCTCCGTTGCCTTTCCTCCTTCCTCGCTCCCTCTCCTCATCGTGGGAGATTATAACCTACACCATCCCCTCGCGGACCCCTCTCGCCGCCACTCCACGCAGGAGCTGGCTGTGTCTTTTCCTTTCTTCCAGAGAGCTTCTGAGAAAGGGTTCTCTCTTTGAATACCCCGGGCGTTTTCACGAGGTTTCCACTCGGTGGCTCCGCCAGACCCTCTATTATTGATTTTGCGTTTTCTTCTTCACCGTTGCGTCCTTTTGTCCAAAGCTGGGACACCTTTTTACCTTCCACTGGCTCAGACCATGTTCCCATTTCTATCCTTTTACAGCATCCCAAACTGCAACCCCCCCGCCTGCCCCCAACTGACTGCTGACAGATTGCGCGTCCATCACTCCCCTCCTGGAGGCCCTTGCCGTCCCTCCCGCTCCAGTGAACCCACCCCGATGCGCTCTCGAGGCTTGGTTCGACTGTGCCCTTCGCTCAGTCCCTCGCACCTGATCAGCCACACCCCGCTCTCTCGACCCTCCAGTAGATCCAAACCATGGTGGTCTCCGCTACTTTCAATCCTCAATTGCGAATATCACTCCGCTTCTTGAAAAGCCAGGGCCTCCCTCTCTACTCAAGATAGGATGGCTGCAAAGCTCTCCAAAAACGGGTATTTCAAGGCAATCAAGAACGCTAAGAGCTCCCACTGGAGATCCCTCCTTGCTGAAGCCACCCCTCGCTGCATATGGACGGTCAAGAAATTCTCCACTGGGCCGTCCCGTCTCGGTTTTCCATCTTTCCCAGACGCCTTACCCATCGGACATCAACACCTCGCTCCTATCACATTCTTCCAACTCGCCTCCACACCCCCCTCCCCGCCAATCTCTCAGCCTTCAGCGACACCCCGATCCCTCACTGTGGAGGAGGTTGCCGCTGCCCTCTCCAAATGCTCCCCGTCCTCCGCTCCTGGTCCAGATGCTATACCCTACTCTGTGTGGAAGGCCCTTCACAAAACCTGCCCTGCACATTCTAACCTCTCTCCTGCCCCCGCTCTTGGCATATATGGTCACCATCCCGCTCCCTCAAACGGGCACACTGGCGTAGTCGTCGACAAGCCAGGAAAGGCCTCCTACAACTCCCCGGCTTCTCTCCGGATTATTGTTCTTCTTGAAACCGTCTCCAAAAATCATCGAGAGGTCATGGCCCCGCCTCTCTGCCGTTGCCCTTTTCCAAGGGCTCCTATCCACCAACCAGTGTGGCTCCCTCCCAACCCTCTCATCCTTGGTGCTGCACTGCCATGGTTGATCCGTCCGCACGCTGCAGAGGTCCCGTCAGGAAAGGTTCTCTCCATCTTCCTAGACATCAAAGGTGGCTTTTGACAATATTGATGCCTCCATCCTATGCTCCCTTCTTCGTAGGAAGATGGTGAATCGTTATTTAATTCTTGGGTTTTTTCCTTTTTAACTGACAGAAGGTGTTGTTGTAATTTCAGGTTCTCCTAAGATTTTTCTTCTGTACCGTTGGTACTCCTCAAGGGTCCCCAATTTCTCCTTTGTTATTTGTTATTTATGTTTCCTGTTTACATGTCGCAGTCCCAAGAGGGGTTATTTTGTCGTATGTTGAATGATTTCTCCATTACTGTTGCTTCTTCTTCCTACCGTACCAATGTTAGGCTGCTTCAGAGGACCTTTGGGTGTCATGAAGGCCAAGCCAAGCAGTCAAGGTTGGTTTCTCCATCCCCAAGACAGAACTCATTCACTGCGCACCCCTCACAAGAGGGACCTCACGAGTGACCCAAGCCCCCTCCAATCGCCTTGGACGGTCAGGTTTTTTCCCCGCCGCTCAGCTTCGGTGGCTGGGCTACTGGTTTCTCCCCAACTTTCAACCACCGCTCATTTCTCTCGCCCACCTCGCCCTTTCTTCAAGCTACCTTCGCGGCCATTAGGAGAATGTCAGGGATCAGGTTCGGGGTCTCTCCACACCTTTGTCATAAGTTGGCATACTCGCTTATCTTCCCTATCCTCTCGTACGGGGCTGACCTCTTCGTTCCGACCAAAGGGCTACTCCACAGGATGAACATCCACTGCACAACGTCCAGGATGGGTCACAAACTGTTTTAGGGCCACACCTACCACCATCCTTGCCGCGGAAGCTGCTCTCCCCCTCTCGTTCTCCTCGCGCACAAGCCGCATGGCGGCCCTTCGACTCTGCTGCTCCCCCCCACTATCAACCCTGCGGCTGCCCGCCTCCACCCATCCTTTCCCTCGGCCCTTCCGACCGGTATGCAGAGAACCTAAGGGCTCTGTGTGCAGGCCTTGACCCCAATATCAGGCCCCTCCTCTGGTCCACCCCCGAATGAAAACCTCCTGTCAGAATGCACCTCCCGGTCGACGCTCTCGCTTACCTCGTCTTCCGCTTGTTGAGGGTACCTCCCCTCTCCCCCTTCGAGGATCGGCCTTGCTGCCGGATCTCCCATCCCTCCCCCCAGAGCCCCTGATGAGGGCCTCATACGTCAAAGTCCAGCGCAGGGCCCGTGCCATGATGTTACAATCGTGGAAGGAGACTGCCCCGCCACCGGCCTACTATGTTTTTCCTCTCACTACGACTCCACACCCGTTCATGGGCTTAGGCAAGTTCATGGCTGGAGGAATTCAGCAAATGCGTGCCCAGAAGAGCTCCCTGGCCGCCCACCCCTCCTGGTCCCAACCTGGTCTCTCGCCCCTGTGCCCCCTCTGTGGGGAGGAGAACGAGCCCCTCAGCCACGCCGTCATCCACTGCGAAGCCAAAGCTGATCCCAGAGCCCGCCACCTTCAAGGCGTGCTCTCCGTTGGGGCCGACTCCCCGCTTTGGTCCTCCGCCCAACTTCTTCTAGGGCTCGCCTCCTACATCAATGAGACGTGCACCAACTTTCCTCCCGCCATGGTTACTTACGTGTTGTCGTCCCCGGTTTCAATGGTTTTTCCATCTTCCCCAGGTGTTATGGGATTTTTTGAGTCATCTCCTTTGCGTCCTACTTGAAATAAATATTTGGTTTTATTTGAAAGTTATTTTTGTTTTAGGTTTTTCGCGCTGAGCTTTTGTGGGTTTGATTTGTCTGGCTGTTGAATTCCGTAGGTTGGTATCGTGTCGTGTACTTGACACAGCATGGAGATGTTTGACGGAGTGTTTATTTTGTTATTGGTTTTTGGGATTAAGGTTTTCTTTACGCCATAGCTAGCGCTGCATGCGAGTTCTTGTACCTTAACAATGAATAGATGATATAAAAAGAAAAAAGGAAAATAAAGAAAAAAAACCTGTACCTAATGCAAGTGGAAGCATCCGAATCGGACGACATCGCATAAAGTTACAAGCCCTCGAAGATATTGGATCGAAGAGTGGTCATTAAGTAACCGGACGAAAACTGTGTGAAAGTTAGACACTTCAGTCTGGAAAGTTGCCCAGTACTAGAAGAAGAGTCTATACCCAGGAAGGGGGTCAGGGAACCCCCAAAGAACCTGTTAGCATAAGACCGATAGCTATGTTCGTAACGATTGGTTCCATTCATAGTCAAGACTCATATACTGCTGGTAGACGAAACGGCAAGACGTACATGCAGTCTGGTTTCTGACGGAGCTGACAAGAGAAGACTGGCCATCTTCGGTGCAGCGGATAGTCTCTCTACGTTAGAAAAATGTGGGTGATTATTCGTAACTTGATTCGCTTCGGATAAAAGAGCGTACGAACACTACAAGTGGTGTCCACACCATCGTAGAATAAAAGTTCTTACCTATCTACAAGTCGCGTATAGGTGCAGAGGTTTTCAGGGTCACAAAGGGTTAGCACTCCTGTTGAAGTCGGAAAGAAGAGTAAGAGATACTTAGTTCTATACAGAGATTATGTAGCCCGCGAACACCCAGACGCAGAATATAAATATCAAGGTGTCTTTGCAGCTTATACAAACAACGAGCAATGGAGAAGTTTCTACTTTTTTTGTTTTTTGTTTTTTATATCATGTATTCATTGTTAAGGTACAAGAACTCGCATGCTGCGCTAGCTATGGCGTAAAGAAAACCTTAATCCCAAAACCAATAACAAAATAAACACTCCGTCAAACATCTCCAAGCTGTGTCAAGTACTCGACACGTTACCAACATACGGAATTCAACAACAAGTAAAATCAAAACAAACATAAGTTCAATAAGACAAATCATAAAACACATAAAAAGGAAGTAAAAACAAAAAATCTACCTCAGGTAAGACGTAATGGGGAAGAATCAAAGAGCCCTCTGACTGCAGGGAAGACGGAAAAACCATTGAAACGGGGGAGGACATCTCGAGGTTGCCATTGTGGGAGGAAAGTTGGTGCACGTCTCATTGATGTACGAGGCGAGTCCTAGGAGGAGTTGGGTGGAGGACCAAAGCGGGCAGTCGGCCCAACGGAGAGCACACCTTGGAGGTGGTGGCCTAGGGATAGCTTTAGCTTCGCAGCGGAGGACGGCGTGGCTGAAGTCTCACTCTCTTCGCCGCATAGAGGGCAAAGAGGGGAGAGATAGGTTGGGAGCAGGAGGGGTGGGCGGCCAGATAGCTCTTCTGGCCCGCATTTGGTGAATTCGACCAGCCATGAACTTGCCTAGGCCCATGAAGGGATGGGGGGTCGTGGAGAGAGGAAAGAATAGTAGTCCGGTGGCGGCGTGGTGGATTTCCACGAGTCTAACATCATGGTCCGGGCCCGTATTGGAGAATGGAGTAAGAAGCCCGCATGAGGGGCTCTGGGGGGAGAGACGGAAGATCCGGCAGCAGGGCTGAGCCAGCAAGGGGAGAGGCGAGGAGCCTTCCATGAGGGGAAGGACTAGGTGAGCAAGTGCGTCGACTGGCAGGTGAGTTCGGACAGGGGGTTTGCGTTCGGGGGTAGACCAGAGGAGGGGCCTGACATTGGGGTCAAGGCCCACACAGAGAGCCCTTAGGTTCTCTGCGGATCGATCTGGGAGGGCCGAGGGGAAGGACGAGTGAAGGCGGGCAGCCGCCGGGTTGATGGTAGGAGGAGAGCAACAGAGGCGAAGGGCGGCCATATGGCGTTTATGGGCTAGGAGAATTAAGAGGGGGGGAAGCGCAGCTTCCGCAGCAAAAATGATGGTGGGAGTGGCCCTGAAATAGTTTGTGACCCATCTCTGGACGTGATGCCAGTGGATATCCATCCTTTGGAGGAGTCCTTTGGTTGGGACAAAAAGATCGGCCCCGTACGAAAGGATAGAGAAGATAAGCGAGTATGCCAGCTTATGGCAGAGATGTGGGGAGACCCCGGAACCAGACCCTGACATTCTCCTGCCGGCCGCGAAGGCAGCTTGGGAGAGGGCGAGGCGACGGGAGAAGTGGGCGGTGGTAGAGATATTGGGGAGGAACCAGTAACCCAGCCAACGAAGCTGGGTGGTGGGGAAGAAGACCTGGCCATCTAGGGCAATAGGAGGGGGTTTTGGATCGCTCGGGTGGTCCCTCTGGTGAGGAGTGCACCAGTGCATGAGTTCCGTCTTAGGAATGGAAAAACCAACCTTGACTGCTGTGGCTTTGGCTTTCATGACACCAAAAGTCCTCTGAAGCAGCCTAACATTGGTACGGTAGGAAGAAGAAGCAACAGTAATAGAAAAATGATCAACATAAGACAAAATAACCCCTCTGGGAACTGCCACATGTAAACAAGAAACATAAATAACAAACAACAAAGGAGAGATGGGGGACCCTTGAGGAGTACCCACGGTAACAGAAGAAAAAACCTTGGGGCATCCCTGAAATAACAAACAACATCTTCTGTCTGTCAAAAAGGAAAAAACCCAGGAAATCAAGTAGCGGTTTACCATCTTCCTGCGAAGAAGGGAGCAGAGGATAGAAACATCGAAATTGTCAAAGCCACCTTTGATGTCGAGGAAGAGGGAGGAAACTTTCTTGCGGGACCTCTGAAGGGTGCGGACGGAGTCCACCATTGAGGTGCAGGCATCGAAGGAAGAGAGGGTTGGGAGGGAGCCAAATTGATTGGGGGACAGTAGCCCTTGGAATCGGGCGACAGCGGAGAGGCGGGAGGCGACGATCCTCTCGAGGATCTTGGAGACGGTTTCTAGGCGGATGATAATGCGGAAGGAGGCCGGCGAGTCGTCGGAGGCCTTTCCAGGCTTGTCAAGAACTACGCCGTGGGCTCGTTTGAGGGAGGCAGGGTGGTGGCCATATAGCAGGAGCGGGGCCAGGAGGGTGGTTAGAATGTGACGGGAGGCTTTATGAAGGGCCTTCCACACGGAGTAGGGAATGGCATCCGGGCCCGGAGCGGAGGACGGAGAGCACTTGGAAAAAGTAGCGGCGACCTCCTCCAAGGTGAGGGTCGGGGCGTTGCTGAAGGGGTGGAGATTGGCTGGTAGAGAGGGAGTGGGACGAGTTGGGAAAAAGTGAGTCAGGAGCGAGGAGTTGATATCCGACCGAGTGACGGCGTCTGGGAAGGACGGGAAGCGCGAGACGGGACGGCCTAGGGAGAATTTCTTGACTGTTCATATGGAGCGTGGGGTGGCTTCGGCCAGGAGGGATCTCCAGTGAGAGTTCTTAGCGTTCTTGATCGCCTTGAAGTACCCATTCTTGGAGAGCCTAGCCGCCTTCCTATCTTCTGGTATGAGGGAGGCCCTGTCTTTGTGGGATGCAGAGTAGTATTCGCGACGGAGGATTGAGTGTAGTGGAGACCACCACGGTTTGGACCTGCTGGAGGGAAGAGAGAATGGGGTGTGGCTGATCAAAAGCGAGGTGACTGACCCGAGGGCGCAATCAAACCAAGCCTCGAGGGCGCAGCGGGGGGGGTTCACCGGAGGGGGAGGGAAAACAAGAGCGTCCAGGAGGGGGGAGAGGGACACCCAGTCTGTCAGCAGCCAGTTGGGGGCGGGGGGGGGAGGGTGCAGTTTGGGGTGCTGCAAAAAAACCGAAATGGGAACATGGTCTGAGCCAGTGGAGGGTAGTAGCGTATCCCAACTTTGAATGAAGGGACGCAACAGGGAGGAAGAAAACGCAAAATCAATAACGGAGGGTCTCACAGAGCCACCTAGGGGAAACCTCGTAAAGACCCCCTGGGTATTTAGAAGAGAAAAGCCCAGTTCAGATGCTCTTTGAAAGAAAGGAAAGGACAAAGCCAGCTCCTGCTGGGAGTGGCGACGAGAGGGATCTGCGAGGGGATGGTGAATGTTAAAATCTCCCACTACCAGAAAGGGGAGCGAGGAGGAGGGGAAGGCGACATGAGGCGACAGGGACACGTCACCCCTCCTTTTGCCAGGGAGATTATACAGGTTCAAAATACGAAATGAAGGAAACCCAACACCAAACAAGTCATTAGAAAACACATCAAGTGAGAACACATCCGCCCTATCCACAGAGCAGGGGAGGACAGAGACTTCTTTTTGGAAAGCCAGGGAAACATAAAACGCAACCTTAGGTTTGGGTGATGAAGAAGAAGGAAAATAACTATCAAAACCTTGAAAAGACGGAAGGCGACCCTTCCAGAAGGGGGGATCTTGAAGGGCCACTATGGCCGGGCAATTGGGGGAATCTGCAAAAGAATTAAACAAAGAAAGAAACACATTCCAGCTCCCTAAGCAGTTGTGTTGAACGAGATGAAGCGAGCGGAGGGGGGCCGGCCCCCTCGGGTTATCGAGCGGGGTGTTGGACATCTACCGGCGCGAGGCCGAAGTGTCTCTAGGGGCGGGGGAGGGGCTGGGGTCCACATCGGGGAGTGGACGACCAGACCTTGAGGGAGGACGGTAGGATGAAAAGGACGGCATCCGCTTGGGGGTAGCAAGAGGATCAGTCCCCGAGGGGACAGGCCTGGGTTGGGGGGTGCTAGGCGCCGGGTCTTGAGGGGGGGGAGGGGGGGGAGGGGGGGCCCACTCTGAGGTATCCATGGGGTCGGAGGCATCAGTTGGGGCTGTAGCGGTGGGGGTAGTGGGGGGGCATTCGCGGCAATCCCTGTCCCTGGCGGAGTGAGGGCCGTGGCAGTTTGGGCATTTTGCCGGAGAGGCTATACAGCATCCAAGGATGGGGCGAAGATTGCCCTCTTTAGGACAGTTGGGATTGGAGCAACGATGGTCGGCCTTGGAGTGAGGGCCACCGCAGAGCTGGCAGATGGTTGATTCTTTGCCCAGAGGTTTTAGATGCCCAAACTTCCAGCAGTTAAAACACTGGCTTTGGGTGTTGGAGGAGTAGGCCCTTTTGACTTCACGATTATCGCCAAAGAGGAGGATGCGGGCAGGGTCGGTCATGCGCCATGCCAGGTCCGCTGGGACATGGACGACAACAGAAAAGGCTTTTTTCCCGTTAGTTCTAGCTTCACGGTCAGCATTGAGGAAACGGGAGCTAGTGATAATTAGGTTTTTGGCGTTGTCAACACCGGCCAGTAGAAGGGGGTGAAGTTCCTCATCTGGGTCAGGGTGGGTGTCCATGGGGAGGCCATGGATGGCAAACTGGACATCAGTGGGGGCGTAGCGGAAGTGTTCCCAGGGATTGTCATTGACTGGGAAGGACTGGTTGAGGCTCGCAGCGAAGGCTCAAAAAAAGGAGCGTAATAAGAAGCGGGGACAAGAGGGTCGGCAACAGTGAGAGAGACGGCGCCTTTCGGGCTTACCGAGACTCTAAAGGATCTTAGGAGATCAGAGCCGGCCTCTCGTAGAACAGAAGCAGCAATGTCGGGAAAGCGAACACGAATGGAGGATTCCTGGGGGTGGGGACAATGGGTCGAACGAGGGGTGAAAAACCTTCTAGCAGCGCTGGGGAGAGGGGCAGGACCCTTTGGGGAGGCATCCTGTGCGGCCACTGCGACCTTGTTAGCAGAGGTGCTGTTGGGAGAATTCTTACCCTTCGCCTTGGATTTGGCCTTGTTGGCTCGGACCGCGGCATCGAACTCAGAGGTACCACCATGAATGACCAGGGCGTATGATTTTGCTTGGGGGGGGGCATGAGGAGGGGGGGGGGCAGGCCTCGGAGGAGGGTAGGAGGGGGAAGGGCCCGAGGGACCAGGGTGAGCGGGAGGAGGGGCTGGGTGAGGAGGACGAGCCCCTTTCTGGGGGGCCACTGCGGCAGGGGTGGCGACCATCCTATGTGATAGGTCCCGGATGGCATCCCGGACCTCACGGAGTTGCTCGTTAGGGGAGGAATTAGCGACCTGAGACTGCAGGTCATGGACTGATGAGCGGAGCTCCTCCAACTGGGAGCCGAGTGAGTTGACCGCGTGGAGGGAGGCACACAACAAGGGGAGAATGGAGCTCTCGCCAACCGAGAGATTGTCGCATTCCTGGGGGGTCCGCGAAGGCAGTTGTTCGGAGGTGAAGCTGATGAGGGAACGGGTTCGCGAGAACAGTCAGGCCAGAAAGCGGGCCTCAGAGGAGATCTCAGAGGTAGAAGGAGTAACAGAAGAGGGCCCAGCGTGGGGCTGGAAGAGCGAGATGGGGGGCCCAAGGGGCTCCATTGCAATTTGTAAGGGGGCGTGAAGCCCGTCGAAAGTAGACAAAGAGGTGAGGGTGGGGATCGTGCTCTAGAAACTGTGGTGTTGTAAAAGCTATGGTCAGGAAAATAGAGGGCGCGGAGCGTGACAAGCAACTGAGAAGAGACCTTAACAATATATACACCTTACTACTTCAAAAACTTTTATCGCACAATTATTTTACCTTAAAAACCATTCGTCCCCCTAGACGATTATCTCCAAACACTTCAAAGCGATTTGGGCCTTAGCGTGATAACATTCTTCGATTACACTACCCCCATAACAGTATGGGTGCAGAGGTTTTCAGGGTCAGAAAGGGTTCACACTTCTGTTGAAGTCGGAAAGAAGAGTAAGAGATACTTAGTTATATAGCAAGATTATGTAGCCCGCGAACACCCAGATGTGGAATATAAATATCTAGGTGTCTTCGCAGCTTATACAAACAACAAGCAACGGAGAAGAGACCTTAACAATATATACACGTTATCACTTCAAACTTTTATCGCACAATTATTTTATCTTCAAAATCATTCGTCTCCCTAGACGATTATCTCCAAACATCTATAAGCGATTAGGGCCTTAGCGTAACAAAATTCCTCCATTACGCTACCCCCATAACACCATCACTCCAGACAACCCTCTGAGAATCCGGGCAGCGGCTCAGGGTTCATGGCAAGACAAAGGTCCAAGCCAGACCTTCTCGGATCAACCCAAAATCCTGCCCCCTCTGCAGAAGGAGAAATCCGCTTAATTCGAGTATGCGAGCTCCTAAATGTTTTCGTTCCGCACTTAGCCCACAGCATAGATGCCCAGCATCTAGCCTTTAATGTGCTCACCCCCGAAGCCCAAAACGCCGCCCAGGAGCTTTCAAAAGTTAGACAACTACTAGCTCAGGGGAGACGATTCGTCGAGGCCGAATTCACCAAAATAGACCGCCTCATAGAATTGGTTAAGGGCCAGGCTACAAGTGCCCAGCAAGCCTTAAACGAATGGTTGACAGCACAAGAGGAAAGACAAACCCGCTACGAGAATGTCAGCTCTCAGTTAGCAAGCGCTATTGCAGGGGATGGATCAGCTTCGTTTACCCGAGATCAGATGCTAGATAGAGCTCTGGAAGAGGCAAAAGCTAAGCACCAACAAGAGCTCGGAAACCTGGATCGACAGCTCGAACAGGAAAGACAAGCGTGAAATAGACAAGCTACCCAGCTAGCTGATCTGCAGGAGACGCTCCAGGGTTTATTGAGACAGGTCAAAGGGAAGCTGAAGGAGTGAGACCCTACACCTGATACGACAGCGGCAGCAGGAGGCGGAAACGGTGCACGGCAACCACCAAGAGACCAAGTAGTGGCTGGAGGCCCAGCAGGAGAAGGAGACCAACAGGGTAGAGCCGGCAGAGGAGGGGGACCGGCCGCCGGAGGCGGTGGAGACCGAGATTCCCCGTCAGAAGATAGTGATGAGTGGGAAGACGATGAAGAGTCAGAAGATGTCAACGAGAATGCTATCCAAAAGCTCGCTAAAATAATGGGCAGGGCAGTAGGAAAAATATCAAGTCGACTAGCTCAAGCCCCTTTTGTTTACAAACATGAGTACAGCCAGAATTTGGAACTTTGGTTAAGCGCCAGTCGAGACTACTTCAAACGAAACAAGTGGCAGTGGAAAAACGAGTCGGATCGAAATACCAATGCTCTTAGCAAAATGGAAGGAAAACAAGTTGCACCTTTCACCATCGCCTACCGAAAAGGAATGACTGGAGAGCTTGGGGCTACCAAGCAAGAAGGTTATGACCTATGGGAAGTTTTCGCCGAACAAGTCAAGCGACGCTTTGGTCCCACCCATGAGGCCGAAAAATCCCTCCGATCAATGGAAAACGTCAAATACAAGGGCGACATAAACCAGTACCGTTTAGAGATAGAAAACCTCAATGTCCATGTCAAGATGTCCGGGGTCGCGTGGAGGAAAATTATTGAAGATCACCTCCCGGCCGAAGCGCTCCGACCATTGTCAATGCAAGAATATATCCTCGACTAAGAATGGTTTGAAGCTGTTCGAACAGCGACATGAGCCCAGGAGGATTTCAAAGAAAGACAAGGTCTAAAAGGAAGCAGCCCGGGATCGGCCTCAAGTGGGAAACGAAGACGAGACGAAGACGGCACGAATTCGACGACGAAAAAACCAGAGACAATACTCAGCTAAAGAAAAAGCAGAGTATCAGAAGGGGCAGGCGGCGAAGAGGAAAGAGAAGAAAGAGAAGGCGGCGCCGAGGCAAAAGATAATGTATAGGGTATGGGCAGATGCTCACAAGTGGATCGAACAGTCTACAATCGATGAATGGAAAGCTGCGGGCCAGTGCACAAGATGTACACTGTCATGCCATGGATGGAAATAATGTCAGAAGGAAATCAAGGTCAACGCAGTAAGGATCAGACGTTCGGAATCCCAACCTAAGAAGAAATCAACCCGACGATTCAATCAGCCACCGCGTCCAAATAGACCTCGGGTAGCCGCCGTGGCTGATGATAGCCGAGGAGAAAACTCGCGACAGCCGAGTCAAAGGCCCCTGAGCTGTACCTTTAACGATGACGAGAACGAGCTATCAGAGCTCTCAGGCACCACTGGCGACGGCAAGTGGGTAGTCGGACCATCAATTCCGGAACCAAAACCTCTGAAGAAGTCCTTGAGATGGAACTCGAAGGGGACACTCTAAAAAGCGAGCCTCCGTAAGGGTATAAGTGCTGACTTAGAGCCCGGTGGGTTAATAGAAACTACGAGAAGAAGGTCAAGGTACTTAGTCAAAACCAGAGAAAATTGAGAAAGACGAAGTTACTCGATATCCAGCAAGCGAACCGCGAGAATTCGAGTATCAACTGGGGGGACCCTAGAGACTATCTAAGATAGTATCAATCCTTAAGGGACAAAGACGGCTGGAAAGGAAAAGCACGGCTTTCGCTCACAGGATACGGTCGACGAGTGGGTAAAGAGGCACAGGCATATGTCACCTGAGTAATAGTTCCCGGAGACAGGATAAAAAGACAAAGCAAATAGGGCCGCCCATGTGGAAACAAACCCCCAAGTGCTAAGGGTTGTACCGTAACAAGACACCATATCAAGTGGGCTTGTCGGCCGAGGCGCACGACCCCAAATGGACCCTCAGAGTTGGCGTGTACGTCCATCAGGACCGCTTCCCGCCACATGAGGACAAATGGGCTCAGGCTGGAGGAGAGGAGGAGGTATGGTGGATTCCTCGCCGAAGCTGGTATGGAAACACACGGGACGTAAGACCACGATACAGGGAAGCGCACCCTAGTGGCGACAGATCCTAGAGAAGTACCAGAATGAAGCGAACCACCCCTTTGGATGGGAACTCCTCGGCAGGAGGTAAAGACCGCTGGTAGTGGGCTGCCCGATTTCAAAAAACAAGTTTGTTTACATTGCAAAATACTTGCTGAGAGGATATCCTACTCGGTTTTAACTTGGCGGTTAGCCGAAGGTCTTGCGTTCAAATCTCAATATTAGCAAAATTATTTACATTTTCAAAAATATTTGATGAGGCGACAAGCAATATACATAGGATAGTTTAGCATAGTTACTCTTACACAAGTTTGTCAGAGGGATGCTTAAAGAGCCGAAACTGTGCGGGCACGGTAACAAACCACTCTAGTTACCAATAATAGTCAC
>NESQ01000626.1:0-28261 GCA_003070745.1 Tuber borchii
GACTCTGGTTGAAAAGGTTCGACGAGATGGGCGTCGTTAGGGTAGGAGGCTAAGCAAAATCTAGCTACAACGAGTATTGGTTAGCGACACTAATTCTAGTCAGACACTCGCTATACCTAAAACGGATTATGATTATCAAACCTCTTCTTCCAATGTCGAATCAACACCACTGAATGTCTAGAAATCTAGATTCACGCCATGCACACATGAGTTTGACTAGTTTAGTTCCCCGACGGTAGCTGAGTTAAGGACAGAATACGTAGCGTGACTGATCGAGGAAAAAAAAACTCGGATGTTAACGCAAGAAGGCGTAAGGACTACCACTATCATAGCAGATCGGGACTGCTAGCAAGAAGCTGAAGCAAGGGCGCCTAATGATATCTTTACTATCATATACCAGCTAATGAATCACAAACAGAAAATTCTAACTAAAGTGAAATTAAGATCTAGCATAAGGTACTAGAGTTTGGGAAAAAGAAAAAGAAAAAAACCTCACCCAAGAAACTAGGAAAATCCCAAATTATTTTCGTCCAGCCCCGGGTCTTTTTGAGCGGCGCAGTTGGGGCAATGGTGATTGAGTGTTGCTTAGAGTACTACCAGCACCAGGTGTCGTGGGAGGCCTGGGTGCCAGATATGTCACGGGAGCTGCCGGTTCAGTCGTGGGATCTGCTTATTCGGTCCTTCTCTCTGGAGTTGTCTGAACCTGCGCATCAATCGATGCAACTGTAGGGGAGACTGGATGTTCATAGGGGATTATGGGTAGGCGAGAAGGAGAGGCGTCCTGGCCACTATCAAATCCCGAAGGCAGGGCAGCTGCTAACCCGTTACCTGTCATGTAATCTAAAAGTCAGGGCATCTGTCATAGAACCTTTCAAACGTAATGGTGTTGCGCTTGTGTAGATGGCGCAGAAGGTCTAGAGGTCGATTTCTGCACGTGTAGGGCAGGGGGATTACAGTCTATGACTTCCTCTATTTCCAATGAGATAGCCCTCCATTGGGGCGAGGGGCATGAGGCTCCCTATTCCTCTTGCTACATCGTCAATTAGCTATTCTGTTTTGATCTTCATGTTAACTGACAGCCCGTTAGGTGTCGATACTTACATTGTCTAAAACAATTGTTCCCCTGTCTGGAGGTGCCTGCTGTTCCCTCTTGCTCTCAGACTCTAGCCATTCCTCCTCCTCCTCTTCCTCCTCCTCCTCTTCCTCCTCCTCCTCTTCCTCCTCCTCCTCTTCCTCCTCCTCCTCTTCCTCCTCCTCCTCCTCCTCCTCCTCCTCCTCCTCCTCCGGTTGTGTGGCCCCTACGGTAGCTTCCCAAACCTTGTGACTGAGAAAAGGATATCTCCTGTTTGTAGGCTCAGGCATCTGGGCTCCATCCTCACGTGACTTGAAGACCAAGCGATCAAGGGGATCTTGGCCATGTTTGGCAAGTAGCCACACCAGAATGATATTATTGCTATGGAGAAAGATGAGCTGTCGGAGGGGGAGAGGTTTTTAGGGTTCTTGACGTAAGCTGATGGCACCATTACCAGTCGCCCCGATCAGTTATCACGGGTATCTGATACCCTCCTCCACACGCTGCCCTCTAACCACCCTGAGCAGAGATTTTATGCTCAGTGTTGCCAGGACCCCCCAGGTGATTCCCCGGTCAGTGTCGCTAGCACACCACGGATGGCCGAGGAACAGATGGCCTGCTTCTGAGGCACCCATTCGGCGAACAATATGGATTCTTACTGCCCATGGGCAATAGGTTGAGGCCAAAACGGACTGAGACTCTGTCAAAATGAGTTAGTGCGAGGCTGATGGAAGATAGGGGGAAATGATCACTTACTCAGAGATTCTGCGAGGTCTCCACGACTGGTGCCAGCCACCATTTGATGGAGGTTAGACGTGTGGAGTTTCCTGGTCAAGTCTTTAACTAGGATCCTGAGTTGATGAGTGAGTTCCCCGATGTCATCTATGTCGTACTTTTTTTTAATCAATATGACCTGAGCTCTTACTGGTGAAATTGAGTGAGCGAAGGTAGTGATTGTATCCACTTGGGAGTCTGGCAAGTGGCCAGGGTCCTGTTTGCGGACTGTCATAGAGGCCTTGAGCTCGTTACGCCAATTTGAGTAGACATCTGATTTGATGCCAGAATCTAGCAGCCCATACCACGATTTGGCGTATGCAACTTCGCCATACCTCTTTCTAATTTGTGCTCGATTGTTAGTGTGACTGATTCTGACAGCTAGGTGGAGATTTCTTTGGACTTACCTAGTATCCGGGTCTAAAACGTCTGGCTTGAAGTGTTGGCGCTCTGCTGGGTCTCTGTTCACAAGAAAGTTGATTGTGAGTGCTATATCCTGCAACTTGGAATCTGTTGTTTGCTATGATTACTTACGCTCTCTCCTCAGCCAGGCGACAGGTGGCTGTACGCGGCAGAGTCTTTCATTGTTTTGCGCTCTCAGCGCCAATCCGCTGGTCCTGCGTAGTGGGACGCCTAGGGCGAATGGAAACATTAAAATTGTTTACAGATATATATATATAGACGTAGTTTACTTACTTTCTATTCTGTTACGGCTGTATCCGTGAGCCTGTAGGTGCCATCAGGGCATGTGCAATCATTGGATCGAATAGAATGCAAACAATGAAAAAGAAAAAAGAAAAAAAAGTCTACCGATACGTCAACCAAGAGGTGAGGATCTCAGAGGAAGCTTGACATAGGTGGGTCGGGGCCCAGTACCAGACATGTGGCGGTGGTAGAAGAACGAAGATGAATGTATCGAGAGCGGGAGCGCAAAAGTCAAAAGAGGGGCAGGAGGAGTCCTTATATATACCTCGTCAATGCTGGGTGTGCATTTCCTGATAGTTAGCCCTAAGGGAGTGTATCGTACGAGCAAAGAACGCGATGTAGAGTGTGCTGATACAACGATGTCGCAAACTGAAGTCAGATACTGGTGTCAGGTGGGAGATATGAACTACCCACATGGCGGATCGACGAATTGTGACGGATAAAGATGTCGAAAATAGAGAATCCAATGATCGTAAACAGTCTGAGTGTCAATTGAGATTTCCGTCACATGTGATGAAAGAAATAAGGTTTTAAGCCTCACGAGAATGCAGATGCCAAAAGATATGAGATGCGATGTCTCTTGGCATCTGCCAAGACCCTATCGATATCACGAAATGAATCTATCAGGCGTAAGAGCTCAACTACCAGTATGATTGCTAACCTGGATAAAGGCAGACGAATATGAACTGATCCGATGAAGATCGACAGGCAGGCTATAACACTTATATTCCAACACTCTAAGAACTCTAATGCTAAACATATTTTTATTTTTTTTGTATCATGCGCTTTGATTTATCAACTACGGGGTACAAAAGCTACGTGCAGCGCTAGCTATGGTAAGGAAAAACCCCCTGTGTAAACAAATCCACTTTGAACCACCGGAAAAAACCATCATCCCAAGTCCCTCTGGTATGGAATCAACCGCACGATTCCGCCGTGAAGACAAGAAACCCCTATCGGCTAAGTAGACAATACAAACCACTCACCAACACGACAAGCAGGAAAGAACAGGAAAACCGGCCCTGAAAACTCCCCCTGACAAGTTACAATAGAAACTACATTAATATCCCAGAGTACTATAACAATAACCCGACCGTGAATATTCAGCCTAAAACTACAGAACACAGAACGGGGAGACAATAGGCGCTAAACCAAAGTAAATCAGTCACATTACTCCTTAACCCAAGGTGTTGACATCAACCAAGGAGGCAGTGTAATACCACGATCGAGTGTATCCGAGGGCTGTGGCCAAGCTGAGCCACGGGGAAGGGTTGAACCCAGGGGAAGTGGCAGTAAGAGTGCTAGCTTATGAGAGGAAGTTTGGCTGTAACTGAGCCACGGGACGAAAAACTGAGCGGAGAAGAGGAGGGGTAGACCCAAGTATTGTAGGAACTATCAGAAACGTATGCATGTCTGACTAGACAGCTTTGAGCGAAACGTAATCGAAGAGAGCAGACAAATCGACCGTAGCCTGATGAAAATTTTTCTCTTACTGCGAACTGTGATCCCAGCCGTCTGTAACATGGATGCGAGGGTGTTGCCAACCGTGCAAATGTTAAGCGAAGACACGAAACAAAAGCGATAGGGTGAATGGGACAGGCCCTAGGAAACGGGTGCCCAAGTCTGAGTCCATCATAGGAGAGGGTGCAGCTCACTGAGAGTACCGAGAGTGGAAGTTGACGATGATCTCTTGTGGTGTTGAGATTTCAATCACCGGGTGTGTAGAGAAGATAGTTCGTCACTCTAATGCTAAACAATATCACTAATACTTTATACCTCTAGGTAGACTGAGTAAACGATAGACGCGCCGTCATATCCATCAAACTCTCGGGGGCAAAACTCAAATGGAATCTCTTGGGCTTACCCTCTTCACTCGCATCATCATCAATAGAGGCACTCAGGCTGTGCTTCCATACCTCCTCACTTTCCAAAAATTCCCTAGCCATAGAAACCAAACGAAATCTCTTGGACTTGTGCTTATCACAATTTTCGTCGTCAAACAGACCCCTACGCTTCTGTCCCATCTCACCTTAAGCAGCCCGCTATCCTTCTACCCACTGTTGTATATTCAACCCGCTCGACGACTAGAGGGCGAGCGGTATACATTGCATGGGGATTCCCTTCTCTCTCCAACCAGGAATGTCAACATCCCAAAGCTGCTCCTCTATCAGCAAAAAAACAGCATGCCCCCTGTGCCTCATATCGTTGAGTTTTACGTTTTGGTACATCGTGAGTCCTATGATCGCGATATTAAAACTCCCATTCATTTGACTAAAGAAGATAATATTAATTCTGTTTTCTGCAAAATATGAGCAATCTTTATTAAGAACTCACGGACCTTTTACATACCAAAGTTGAGAAATTTGAGTTCATAACATACAACTTTGTAATGTAAAATATCCATGAGATATTGATAAAAATAGCTCATATTTTTGCTAAAATTAAGATTTGTATCTGATCATTAGGGGACACAATTGGAAGCATTATTATTAACTGGGGTCATTTGCGATTAGCCAAAACGTAAAACTCAACAACATGGCTCACTATGGAGCATGAAAGACTGATATTTTTTTTTGCTGATGCACTTTCCAAACTATGGGGGAATAGGTTGAGGAGTGTTATAGTCTAGTACTGGTCTTAGAGGAATTAAAGGTGGAGTGACACTGACTTGTCCTGATGATGGAGAGCGACACTGACTTGTACTAGTAGTTAGAGAATAGATGGGGGAGTGACTCCGACTTGTCCTGGTGGTCAGGGAGTAGGTCTACCTTAATCCAGTGGTGGGGAGATGACACAGACTTGTCTTGGCTGTAGGGGAGTGACTCTGACATGTCCTAGGTGTGGGGCACTAGGTCCCCTTAGAGCTGAGAGTGGGGGAGTAGGTCAATCTTAACCAGGCGGTAGGGTGACGGCACTGACATAGGCTGGCAGGACCCAACAGAGCTGAGACATTTATTGGTAGTAACATATTCAAAACAATCAACTGCCCAGGCTGGACTTCAGGATAGCCTGTGTTCTCAGCTTTGTACCCCTAGCACAAGCTGTCAGAGAATTACCAAGGGTAGTTATCAACTTCCCCCTACTATGTATAACTAGCTGAACAACTCTGTCATTCACCTGCTGCAGATGATAAATATTATTTGCAGCCAATACAGTGCCGAGTGTATTGCAAGCCAGATGCATTCTCCTCATACCTTCAACAATTTGCTGGAATTCAGTGTTAGGGAAAGTGGGCAAATCTGCAACGTTTCTTGCTACTAGTTCATCATGCACAATTTCCCACCATAGCCTATATATATACTCCTCTATAACGCCTTCTGGGATACCTATAGACAGCTTATGCTAGATGATTTTCTAACAATCTGGGAGTCTCACAGTAACCACCCCAAAGTAATTAGATAGAATTTGGTTGGTTTACCCTGGTGGAGCCTGCTAGTTACCTATATTTGGCATGTGGATGTACTGTATATTATTAATATTATGCGCCATGTCGATTGATTTTTGGTTTATATAGATAGAGATCTTGGGGATAATAGTCCTGTAGTCTGAATACAGTGGATATTGTAGGTATTCTGAATTTAAGATAAAGCTGGGTATGAACTTCTTTCTACTGTAATCAATTCCCATTATATATACAACTCCCAGATGTTCTCGAGCTTCTTAAAGAATTATGAAATTGTTATAAGATTGACTAAGAATTGACAAATCTGATGCTCAAGGACAAGACCCTGCCATGTTTTAATTCAAGATAAATAAATAAAACATCATATTTTAGCTAGTTCAGGGATGTGAACTTCGCTCTCTTAATTCTGGAAAGAAACTATACTGTAGCTAACACCACGTGATATCCGAATATCTAGTACTAAATCTGTTTGACTACTAGCTTCTAATCAGAGTTTAAGTACTACACCCATATGCTAGGATTGATACTACATAATACCAGTTCTTAGAAATCTACTCACCCTACCCGATTGAAATCAAAAGACCCTATTTTGGACTAGTGCCTCTAGAGTAGCAACTAACCACATAGAGTAGAAAATTTGCTACACTCACCATGCTACCAAGGCTGCCATGCATGCGGTACTTCGAGTACTGTAGGAATTACAACTGAGTTTGGCGATAGTATACCTTATGTCGTTAGTTATCACTTGAGATGCACAGGTCCAAAAAGCCTTCTGACTTCAATTCTGCCATATGAGTAAAATACCAGGTTATCTAAGATTGTACTACCTTCCATCATACCAATCAAATGTTCATTCTGAGGTAGAAAATACTTCCAGGCTGGTTCATACGAGAAACACCTATGAAATGTGTATGCAAATCTGGACATTGTCCTTGCATTTACCGTACGATATATATCATCTATGAATACTAATGACTTCGCAGAAATAAACCTATAGTACCAGGGAGGGCAAGAAGGCCTAGATTCTAACTATGAATCTGAACCGGAGCCTACTAATAACATTGCTCCTGAGTGTGATACTAAGATAGTGGATAATTGTACATCTTGATTGTCTTGCAGGTAGGAGCATTTTGAACAAGCATGGAGAAGTAATTGGAGATGTCAATGAATTTGAAACTGAACACCACAATCTGTACGCCAACCTATGAGCATCATTCACCAGTATACAGAGTTTTAAGCTGGCCTCTTGGCTCATTCACAATAAAGTATCTAAGTCACAAATCAACAAATACTTCTCAGATGGTCTTGATAATCTCATATCAGTCTACTATAACTCCATGCATATGTTGGAGAACCATCTTCCGTACTTGGACCCGAATAGTGCATATCTGCAATGGTTCAAACAAGAGGTTCAAGATTCCCAGACAATATTTCTATTCTTCTATCACAATCCCTTAAACTGTATTAGTTATCTTCTTCACTATATCGTATACTGAGATGACTTAGTCCATGCGCAGGTGCATGAATATTAATATAGCTGAAAAAGAATGTATGTAGAGATGCATATGGTAGCAGATTGGTGTTGGGATGTTTAAATGCATCATGCCAACCATCTTTGAGGAAGTATTCGCAGAGCAATTATAGAAGACAGCTCTGTCAGGTGCGACTGTAGTTCAAGTGATTGGGATGTCGGATCAGACCCATCTCAGCAACTTCTCCAGTGACAAGAAAGCGTGTCCTGTTTTTATGACAATCAGAAATCTTCCATCAACTTGGTGCAACATTCTTGAATAAATAGCAATTCTTCTTCTTGCACTATTACCTATCCTCCTCAAATTTTCAAAGTCCATCTCAGCAAATACCTGGTAGAGTCAAATCAATAGCGACATACTACAATGTATACTCAAATTCTGGCTTGAGCCATTACAATATATGGCACTCAGGAGCGTTAATATTGACTCTGCCAATAGGAAGGTTCAGTGGGGCTTCCCAATCTTGTCTGCATAGATTGCAGACTATATAGAAAACGTTACCCTACAGAGGATAAAATCAAATGCCCGTCCTAAATGTAAGGTTCCTCCAGGGGAATTAGAAACTGAGACTAAGAATAAGTATCCAGGAAGAGATTTTGCCAGATACAAATATCATGAACAAGAAAGGTTGTATCAGTGTAAAGATCCTATTCCCTTCGGGCGATACTTGCAGCAGGTAACCCTTCTCTTGACAGTGGTCGCACTGTCTCGTACGAACAACGACAGCTGAGTATACAGACTCCTGTCTTGTACGATATATTGCTAAGCTCGTGACAGACACTATGTCCTCGGTTCGGTAGTGTAATTAAGATAAAGTATATTATAAGAAAATAACTTAGATGATTGCGTGAAGAACTCTCAACCAAGAGGCCTTTTTTTTTTTTTTTTATATCATGCGCTTTGATTTATCAACTACGGGGTACAAAGGCTACGTGCAGCGCTAGCTATGGTAAGGAAAAACCCCCTGTGGAAAGAAATCCACCTCGGACCACCGGAAAAAACCATCATCCCAAGTCCCTCTGGTATGAAACCAACCGCAGAATCCCGCCGCGAAGGCAAAAAAACCCCTATCGGCTAAGTAGACAACAGAAATAAATCACCAACACGACAGGCAGGAGACAACAGGAAAACCGGACCCGAAAACTCCTCCCCTTTTAAAACAAAGTACAAAAGAAACTCCGTTCATATCCCAAGTGCTCTCACAGAAACCCGACCGTGAAATTTTAGCCAAAAACTACAGAACACAGAAAGGGGGGACAGTAAAAGCTAAAACCAAGGAAATCCATCGCATTACTCCGTAACCCAGGGCGTTAACATCGTCCAAGGAGGCAGTGTAATACCATGACCGAGCGTAACGGAGCGGTGCGACCGAGCCCGCCGCCAGGGATGGGTGGTGCCCGTTTGGCAGTAAGAATGCCAGCTAATGAGAGGATGTCTGGCTGTAACCGAGCCAAGGGAGGAAACCAAGTGGAGGAGAGGAGGGGTAGACCCAAGTATCGTAGGAACTATCGGAAACGTGTGCGTGTCTGACTAGGCAGCCTCGAGCGAAACGTAATCGAAGAGAGCAGAGAAATCGACCGTAGCCTGATGAAAGGTTTTCTCTTACTGCGAACCGTGATCCCAGCCGTCTGTAACATGGACGCAAGGGTATTGCCGACCGTGCAAATGCTAAGCGAAGACGCAAAACAAAAGCGAAAAAGTGGATGGGACAGGCCCTAAGAAACGGGTGCCCAAGTCCGAATCTATCATAGGGGGGGGGTGCAGCTCACTAAGAGTGCGTTGGAGAAGTGGATGTTGACCATGATTTCTCATGGTGTTGAGATTTCAATCGCCGGAGGTGTAGAGGAGATGGTTCGTGTCTCAACCAAGAGGCCTTTTTTTTTTTTTTTTTTGTATCATGTGCGATTGTATTAACTACTACAGGGAACAACGACTACATGTAGCGGTGGCTATGGTAAAGCAAAAACCCTCTGTGAAAAGAAACCCCCCTCGGACCACCGGAAAAAACCATCATCCCAAGTCCCTCTGGTATGGAACCGACCGCACGATCCCGCTGTGAAGACAAAAAAACCCCCATCGGCTAAGCAGACAATGGAAACAAGTCATCAAACACAACAGGCAGGAGACAACAGGAAAACCGGACCCAAAAACTCCCCCTGACAAATAACAAAAGAAACCACATTAATATCCCAGAGTACTCTTACAGAAACCCGACCGTGAAAATTCAGCCTAAACTACAGAACACCCAACGGGGGGACAGAAAACGCTAAACCCAAGCAGCTCCATCACATTACTCCGTAAACCCAAGGCGTTGACATCGTCCACGGAGGCAGTGCAATACCATGACCGAGTGTAACCGAGGGCTGTGGCCGAGCCGAGCCACCGGGAAGGGGAAGACCCAGGGGAAGAGGCAGTAAGAGTGCCAGCTAATGAGAGGATGTTTGGCTGTAACCGAGCCACGGGACGAAACCAAGCGGAGGAGAGGAGGGGTAGACCCAAGTATCGTAGGAACTATCGGAAACGTGTGCGTGTCTGACTAGGCAGCCTCGAGCGAAACGTAATCGAAGAGAGTAGAGAAATCGACCGTAGCCTGGTGAAAACCTTTCTCTTACTGCGAACCGTGATCCCAGCCGTCTGTAACATGGACGCGAGGGTGTTGCCGACCGTGCAAATGCTAAGCGAGGACGCGAAACAAAAGCGAAAGGGTGGATGGGACAGGCCCTAAGAAACGGGTGCCCAAGTCCGAATCTATCATAGGGGGGGGGTGCAGCTCACTAAGAGTGCTCTTGGAGAAGTGGATGTTGACGATGATTTCTCATGGTGTTGAGATTTCAATCGCCGGAGGTGTAGAGGAGATGGTTCATGTCTCAACCAAGAGGCCTTTTTTTTTTTTTTTATATCATGCGTTCATTGTTTTAAGGTACAAAAAGCTTCATGTAGCGGAGACTATGGAAAAAACAAAACCTATAAAACAAAAACATAAACAAAAGAAACCATTTCCCACTCTCGTTAGTACTAAGTTTTGAGGCCAAAAACCCGCGGCCTCGTCTGTCAAAAACATACATTATATAGGGAAAATCCCACACACTTCGTAGCTCGTAAACCTTAAAACAGAAATACAAAAAACGAACGCACAGGTCGTAGGGTGGGTAAAGTAGGGGATATCTTGGGCCGGGGGGGGATATGAGGGCGGTTGGTCTTTATTGCTGGACGGGGGAGAGGGGGTTGCCATGGGGGAACCCGGTGCAGGTGTCTAGGATGAAACGCCGGAGGGCTGAGAGGGAGGGTGGATGGTTCCAGATGGGGCTCTCGGGCGAGAGGCTTTCTACCCCCCTTAGATGGGAGTGTCTGGCTTCAGCCCTGGCTGGGCAGTGGAGGACGGCGTGTTCGAAGGTCTCTGGGGCTTCTTGACACCGGGGGCAGGTGGTTGGGCGATCTGGGTCGTCCCGCCAGGTGGGGTGGGCGAGCAGGTAGCTTTTGCCGGAGCGCATTTGGTGTATACGGCCGGCGGTGAACTTATCGAGCCCCATGAAAGGGTGAGGGGTGGTGGAGGTGGGGTACTCATAGTAGGGGGGTGCTGGGAAGGAGGCTTCCCAGTCCTGGAGGAGGAGTTTGTGAGCCCTTTCTTTGAGCGTCGTGTAGGCTCGTGTCATGAGGTTCGGGGGCGGGATGTCTTCCGATGGGGGGACGGGTGTACGGCTAACCTGCGGGAAACGTTCGAAGCCGTGTCCGAGGGGAAAGGCCATGTGAGCGAGCTCGTCTATGGGGAGGTGTCTTCTCATTGGGGGGGAGGGAACCGGGGTTTTCCAGCTGAGGGGAAGGTAGACGGACGAGAGACCTATAGTCATTGGGCGACAAGTGTCAGGGGCCCTGAAGTTGGATAGTGAGGGGAAGGTGGGGGGGAGGCGGGCGGCCGCGGGATTTAGGGAGGGTGGTGAGCAGCAGAGCCTGAGGGCTGCTATGCGTCTTTTATGCCTGCAGTACGGGCCGATGGGAGGGAGGCATGCTTCCCTGGACAGTATAGGGATGGGGGTGGCGAAAAAACAATTGGTGGTCCACCTCTGCACTCTATGCCAGAAAGTGCTCATGCGGTTGGTGGAGCGAGTGTTCGGGGTGAAAAGGTCCGCACCATAGGTGAGGATCGGGAGGATGAGGCCCATGGCGAGCCGGTGAGATAGGAAGGGACGAACACCCGCTCCCGGCGAGGCAACTCTTTTTATAAAGGAGAACGCGGCATTGGCCAGGGCCAGGCGTCTCTCGAAGTGATTGGTGGTGTTGAGGGCAGGAGAGAACCAGTAACCGAGCCACCTCACCTCTTCGGAGGGGCGGAAGATCTGGTCGTTGAGGGTGACGGGGTGGTTGGCTTTGAGGGTGCCTCTTTGGCTTGGGGTGCGCCAGTGGATGAGCTCTGTTTTCGGGATGGAGAAGGCCACACCTAGGGTCGTGGCTCGGCGGGATAGGGCTGTGAACAAGCTTTGCAGCCGGCGCACATTAGAGCGGTAGGAGGGGGAGGAGACAGTAAGTGCAAAGTCGTCAACGTAGGAGAGCATAAGGCCCTCTTTTATGTCGGTATGGAGGGGTGCCACGTAAATGAGGAATAGAAGCGGAGAGATGGGGGAACCCTGAGGTGTTCCGACCGTGACTGGGGAGGGGGTCTTGGGCGAGCCTTGGTAGACCAGGGTACACCTTCGTTCCGAGAGGAAAGAGGAGACCCAGTCTACCATGTATCTGGGGGTGTTCTTGTCTAGGAGGCGTTTGCGGAGGGTGAGGGCGTCGACGTTGTCGAAACCGGCTTTGATGTCAAGGAAGAGGGAGGAAACCTTGCGGTGGGTGCGTTGGAGGGTTTTGACTTCGTGGACCAAGGTGGTGCAGGCATCAAAGGTGCCTAAACCTGGGACCGAGCCGCATTGGTTGGGGTGGAGCAGGCCAGATGCTTTAGCCAGAGCGAATAGGCGGGTCGCCATAACTCTCTCCAAGATTTTGGAGATGGTTTTTAGCAAAACTATGATGCGAAAAGAGGCGGGGGAGTCGTAAGAGGCTTTGCCTGGTTTGTCCAAAACGACACCGTTGGCAATTTTCAGCGAAGGAGGGTGGTACCCGTATGTCAGGAGGGGGCCTAGGAGATTTAGAATTATGTCGGGGTAGTGCTTGTGGATGTGTTTCCAAACGGAGTAGGGTATTTCGTCAGGTCCTGGGGCCGAGGAGGGCGAGGACCTGGCAAGGGCCGAGGAGATTTCTTCTTTGGTGAGGGGGGGTGTGTTGGGAACGGGTGAGAGCCGCCCCCTGGGTGGGGGTTCCGACCGAGGCGGGAAGAAGTGGGCGAGGAGGGCTTTGTTGATGGAGGTGGGGTCGTTTGCGTCTGGGAGGGATGGGAACCTCGCCGCTTGTCTGGGAGCGACCAGCTTCTTGGCGGTCCAGATGTTGTTGGGGGTGGTTTTGGCCAGGAAATCAGCCCAGTATGTGGCCTTGGCTCGCTTGATGGCTTTGAAGTAACCATTCCTGGAGTGCCTGGCTGTTTCCCTTGCCTGTGTGGTTTGGAGTTTCTTGCTTTTTCTCGTGGCTTTGTTGTACTCCTTTCGGAGCACGGTGAGGAGGGGGGTCCACCATGGTTTGGACTTGTATGATGGTCTTGATGTGGGGGCAGCCGTTCTAAGCGTTGAGGTCAGGCAGGACAAAGAGGCCGAGAACCAGGCGTCAAACTGCTGGGGGGAGGGGCGTGGGGGGGAGGGGGGACGTGGTAGGCTTTGAGGGCCGGTTCCAGGGCTGTCCAGTCCAGGAGGTCCCATTTGGCCTGGGGGGGGGGGGTGTGTCGGAGGGGAGCTGAAAGGGAGATGGAGATGGGGACGTGATCCGACCCGGTGGAGGGTAAAGATGAGGTGTTCCAATTGTGTACGAAGGGAAACATAGCGGGGTTAGCAAAGGCCAGGTCTATGACGCTGGGTCTGTGGGGGCCAGAGAGGGGGTACCGAGTGTACTCCCCCGGGGTGTTGATGCAGGTAAAGTTGAGGTCGTCGGCCCTATCAAAGTAGGGGTCGGCGATGGAGGCTTCCTGGGAGGAGGGGAGGCGGAGGGGGTCGGTGCGGGGGCTGTGGATGTTGAAGTCTCCTACCACTAGGTAGGGAACGTCAATAGCAGAGAAAATCTGGTCTGGTCTGACTGTGTGTAGTTGCGGGTACCTGGAACGTGAATAGATGTTTGCCAGGCGGAAATAAGGAAAGCTGGTGCCGAAGCAGCCTGAAGGGGTGTAGACATCAATGTGCATGTAGTCATCCACGTCCGGCGTGAACACTGGAAGTACGGGGTTGGTTTTTAAAAATTCGGAAGAAATATAACAGCCACCTTGGGGAGGGGCGAGGGGGGGCGAAAGACTTGTACCCATTAAAGGCGGGTAAAAAGCCCTTGGAGGACGGGGGGTCTTGTAGAAAGACCAGCTGTGGAGGGTGGCGCATTGAAACGACGAAAAAAGTGAAAGAAACACATCCCAGCTTCCCAGGCTGTTGTGTTGAATGAGTGTGATTTTGGTCGAGGGGGCCGGCCCCACGGTTCTGCTAGGAGGTTGGGCGTTAATCATGGCGGGGACGACCCCGCGGTTGACTGGTGTTACGGGGGCGCGGGGGCGCCTGAGGGAGCAGGACCTGCCGCACCTGTAGGTGGCACTTGAACGGCGGTTACGGGGCGGGGGTGCAGGGCAGGATCGGAGGTTGGGTGGGCCTGGGAGTAGTGGGTGCTGGCACGCCATCTTCTTCCACATCCATGGACTCTTGACTGTCCGAGGATGCGGAGGAGCCGACAGACTCCGAGGGGGCACGGGGCGGGTAGGGGGGATAGGCGGGACTTGCATTCCTTAGCGTGGCGGTGTGGTCGTTGCCGCAGTTGGCGCAGTGGGGGGGTGAGGTCGGGCAGCATTCAGCCACGGGTCTTTCGTTGCCCCCTTTGGGGCAGGTGGGGTTCTGGCACCTGTGAGCGGCCTTGGTATGATGAAGAGCACAGATGGGGCAGGATGGATGTTTCTGCTTGCATCGTGCGGCGGCATGGCCGAAACGGCAGCAGTTGGAACATTGTGTGTACCGGTTGGCGGAGATAGCCTTTTCCACTTTCCGGCGTTCTGAGTAGAGGAAGATAGATGGTGTGAGAGTTGGAACGTCGTCGGGGTCAACGGAGACGACCACCGAAAGCGCTTCTTTGGCGGTTCGAGAAGCTCGGTCAGGGTTAAGGTACCTGGCCGACTGGATTTGGACCGCTTTCGCGAAACCAATAGATGCTTTGAGATGGGGGTAGAGTTGCTCGTCGTGTCGGGCATTTCATCGGTGGGGATGCTGTGTATGACAGCTGTACAGCGGTCGGGGCGAGGCAGAAGGGGAGCCAGGGGTGTCGCCTGTTGGGAAGGCCTGGTTGAGGCGCCTTGTAAGGACGTCGAAATAGGGGCATAGGAAGAAGCGGGGGGTGTGGGTCAGTGCAGGTGAGCGAGACTGCTCCTCGGTCGTTGACTTTGCGAAGAAGCCTTTTGGGAGGAGGCAGTTTGAGTCGGTGAGGGCATTGGCGACAATGTCGGGAAGGGAACGAGCGATACGTCTCGAAAGGGCGTGAGGGGCGTGGGAGGAGCGTGGGGCAAAGAAACGTCTAGAAGCGAAGGGGAGGGGAGGGGCAGAAGTTTTTAAGTCTGTCCCATTGCTCGGCAACCTCTGTAGCTTCGTTTGCTTGGGTTTCTTTTTCCCGCTCTTTCCTCCGGAGCCGGCCGCTGGCGTAGGATGGTTGGTTTTTGGCTTTGTAATCCGGGTGCAGGGTGGCGTCTGTGAAACAGACAGGTGTATTCTCCGGCGCGGAATTGCTCCGCCTCCCAGGAGTGGGGGAAGCCTTGGCGTAAAGCTCGGGGTTGCCGAACATTTTCCCAAGCTCGTATCGTAGTATGGGCAGTGAATTGAGGGTTTACTGGTGCGAGGGGGGGGGGCGGGGGGGGGGGATTGAGGGATTTTTGCTGGATGGTGGGGCCTTGTGGGGCGGTTCGGGTGGGTGGGTGAGGGGGCTGGGTGTTTTTAGCCGGGCCGGGTGGCGGGGGGGTGGAGCTGGTGTGGGGGCCGAGACCCTATGTGACAGGTCACGAAGGGCTGAGGTGATGGGGTGAGATCCTCCGGGGTTACCGAAGCGTTTGTGATGTGGGAGGAAAGGTCGTGGATTTGTGATCGGAGTTCGCCGTTCTCATTTCTGAGGTCGTCGACCTGTTTGGCGATGGTTTCGAGTTGGGTGGTGATTGCTACTATGCCGGAGACTGTCGAGCAGAGGATGGAGAGGATGGAACCTTCACCGGGGGTGACGGACTGGAGGCTGGAGTCAGAGAGGTCGGGGACCAGGTTGGGGGGTAGGCGCAATTCATCCCTCGTTTGCCGAAAGATATCCGCGAGGAAGGCTAGGGGGGGTGTGGGCCTGGGACTGGAGAGGGGGAAGGGGGGATTTGGAGGTTGCGAGGTGTGGAGGATCGTGAGATGGCGGCTGCCAGCTCCTGATTGCCTGGGGGGATGGGGGGTATTTCCGACATGGGACGGAGAGGGGCGGGGGGGTGGTGGTGTGTGTCCCGGAAGCAAAACGGGTTCGTAGAAGAGTTTAGAAATGTAGGGGGGGGAAAGTAGAGGGCGAGAAGCTTGGTCAACCGAAGAGGCCGTAAGGACCTCTTTTTATACCCGTTCTTCTTGCAACCCTTACTCCCATAACTCAAGTCTTCCCATCACATCACCCTATGGCTCATAACAAGTCATTGTGTGAAATTCATCCAGTGACTCCTAGGAGTCATTGCACACAACCTTATAACTAATCAAAACACATTAAACAAATTATGTGCGCAACTCGCATCACATGCGTAAAACCCATAACTCATAAGTATAAGTCATATGCGAAAGTCATAATCATATGACCACAATTATGAGTCATGTCAAAACAATAAACTAATCATAATAAAGGAATGACACGCTATTGTATTGTCACCTGAAAGTACTAAACTCTATGACTCATAAGTGTGAGTCATGTGAAAACCTATCCTGCTAGTCACCCTTTGTGACACCGATACACACCACCTCACTGCTCTCATCAAAGACCTGAAAAAGGCATTTGAGATCTCAGACCTCAGGGAAGCTTCTTTCTTACTCAACTTATATATTCCCTATACGACAGAAGGTATCGCTCTTACTCAGGAACTATACTTTCGAACTATCCTCTCATAATTTGGAATTGTAAACTCTAATGCTGTATCCATCTCCTTACTAAAAGGAATCACACTTACGAAAGTGACTGCGGAACAACCTAATAACTAAGTTACACTATACTACTCGATGATTTGATCTCTCATGTACCTTGTTACTGGAACAAGATCCGACCTCATGTATACTATTTCATTTTTCACACAATTCTCTTCTTGCCCTCCTGAAGAACATATAATTGCTGCTAAACACACCTTTAGATATGTTAACAGAACTCAGAACCTTGCCTTATTTTACCCTTACACTACCACAAATACTATCGATGTCTATATTGATGCCAACTTTGCAGGATGTATCCATACTAGAAGATCCACCTCTGGTTACATTGTTCTATTCAATAACTGTTGTATCTCTTGGTTCTCAAAGAAACAATCCACTATTGCTAAATCAACTACTGAAGCAGAATTTGTTGCTATATCTTATGGTACTCGCCATATCCGATGGCTCCTTAAAGGACTTTCTGATCTCCACCTTTCTGCTCCTATCACTATGCATGCCGATAACACCCGTGCAAATTTTCTTACTGTCAACTCTCAAATCAACGTTCGAACCCAACACATCACTGTCAATTACTTTATTACCCCCAAAGCATTGCATAACAACCCGTTCATCCTCCTTAAGGTTGAATCAGTAAATAACCGTACCACTATCTGCACCAAAATCCTAGCGAAACCAGCACATGACTGGATGGTGTCATTATTGGGCTGTAGATAATATTGGGAACTGTTGAAATTTCATAGTATTTCCTATCTATATTTCATGATCACTGTCGTATATTTCTATACTTAGTTTGGGTTGTAGTTTCACCTGTCACCGATAACATTACTACAGCTAGAACATATAATGCGTTATTTCTTTATCTATTTGGGGATAATATTTGAGATTTTCTTATGTATTCCTTATCTGGTATTCGGGGCTTAACGGAGGACTTCTTACATATTTATATACCTTTCTCGATCATAATATTTCTAATTATCTCCTAATAATTTCCTCACACCACTTCAGAATTATGCATAATATTTGGGATTTACTTGGCAGAATTTCAGGGTTAAACATTGTTCGCACTTTTGTTTCCCTTATATTTCTTTCTTACACTTGGTGTTCGTGCTTCTGTATAAATATAATTGCTATCGCCCATCTCGCTTAGATAGAATAAGAACCAGAACTCCTACCAATCTGCTCTACTACTATCTATCCCCTCACTTAGCATGTCCCGGCAGCACTCCTCGTACCTCACTAGTATTATCCACATAGAATAGATCGTGCCTGAGTTCACATTTAAACTGTACGTGAATGTGAACTTGTTACCAAAGCAACTCTCTCTTATTTTCCAAATATGATCGAGTAGACAGGCTAATTCTAGCGCATGCTGAGGACTGCTCTATCCCTTGAGCGGTCTGAGACATTAAAATTCGCAACCAGCACGCTAATGTTGGTTTGGAGGACTGTGATTCGTTGGGGATTAAAATAGTCGTTAAGGTGCGAAGTCACTCTGGCTTGGAAAAGCCAGATTCCGAACCTGAAATAGCCAGCTACCCGCCAGATCTCGACTAGGGAATACTTAGGGTGCTGGTCAGTCAGAGGGCATCTCACTTCAACAGTCGCCAGTCCCCACGCAACCTGCCCTTATAGGAAAAGAGGCAGCCTGCACCTACTACGTTATCCAGTAAGTTTGCCTGCCACCCCTGTAGGAACTTTGTCACTGATAAAGTAGCCCCACCAATGAGGAACACCTGTTCCATTCTTCTCTTGAACTCTGAAGTAGCAGGTTCGGCAAGCACCCCTGCTTCTATTATCCCTGGTACACCCGAGATAGCCACTGCGAAGACCACTACAAATTTTCGTCTCCCTACCTCAAGAGGGAAGCTCATAAGAGTGCTACCAACTCTCATCTCCTCCTTCCCAGGGTACCGCTCAAAAAAGCACCACCGCCTCTCATCTCGTGCTTCCAAACACACCGCTCAGCAGAGCCTACCACCACCTCTCATCTCTCATTCTTAAAGATACCTACCTCAAAGAGAACCAATATCTCCATCTCCCTCTTTCCGAGAGAAACACTTCCAAGAGCAATACGGACAAAGCAAGTTCAAAAATCACTGCTACTTCACCCATCCTTCCTATATCAGACATGGCATCGCCGTCTTTGAATACTACCGGCAACCCTCACCCGCTCCCAATCCCGGATATCGAAGCAAAGAACTACTACTATGGCCTCTATTCGAGGCCGGTACTTGTAGCCCGAACAAGCAGTGATACTTGGATGCTTCCATCAGGCCCTGAAGCATTTCTCAAACCAAAGGAACTTAGACCTGTTAATGAGCACCCGCTGAGTGATGTCTGGGAGGAAAGCTTGGCCTTTGAAATTCATGAAGTCTTAGAGACTAATGAGGTAAAGTGGACCAGCACAGATCTAATCAGGATTGGCTTTATGGGAGAGTCAGCCGCTCCTATCGTGATATGGATAGGTGTTATACCAGGCACACTCTCCTGCAATCAGGGTCAAAGAGTTGCCAAGGAGTGCAAACAACTTTTAGTCATGCACGATATTAGTGACATCGAAGTCGAGATTGTGAAGCAGTCGTTACCGGCTATATCAATGCGAAGCTTAGGAAGCCGGTTTCCTCTGTTGACCCGACTGCCCCTTTGGTACTACCACTGACCCCCACGTTAGGTCTTTCCATCTGCAATACTCGCACTCCGTTGTCTGAGGGAACTGGTGGTTTTTTTCTCAGTGATGACAAGTCACAGCTTTATCTGGTAACAGCACGTCATGTCGTGTTCAAAGCCGACATAAAGAACAACAAGCTGTACAAATGCAAGCCACCCAGTAAGCCACCTTTTGAAATTGCTCTTTTCGGCACTGCTGGCTTCAAAAACTATGTTGCATGGATTGAGCTTGCTGTCAAAAAGAAGCACATCGTCTCAGAGTTGCAGGCAAGTCGTGTCAAGGCCGTGGGAGAGTGTCAGGACAGAGTAGACACTGATGAGCATGAGCTCGAGCTTGAACTGGCTGATACTGCCAAACAAATGAAGGAGGCTGTGGATACAATCGTGGCATTTGAGAAACTACTGAAGGATGTCAAACAGGTCTGGGGGAAACATTTCCAACCGGATTCTAGGCCATATCGAATTCTCTCCTCCAATCAGACTGTGGACAGGTACCAAGAAATGTACCCAGGACTATGCACTCATTAAGATGAATGGAAGCATCATGAAAGCTACTGGCTTTACCGGCAATACCCTTGATCTTGGCACAGATATTCCCCTGACCAGCTCACCCTTATGATTTCGAATCCCAAAAACCACTACAACTTCACTTATCCGCCTGACCGCCTATTAAAGGTCCGTGGAATAATTCCTGATGCCGAAATGCGGAAGCCCAAATGTATGATGGGAATAATAAGCGTGCCTCATTGTCCTGAAACGTGGTCATGCTACGGTTTAACTCTTGGCTGTGCTACTGGAATAAAATCGTTTTTGCGAAACTATTTCAGTGATAGTCCTCCTAAAGTCTCCAAGGAATGGGCAATCTTGCCATTTGATACGAAGTTGGGCCCATTCGCGGCTCCGGGCGATTCTGGCTCAGCAATAATCGACCCCTTAGGACGTATTGGCGTCTGCTAACCGGTGGCAGTGGGAATTCAGGATCTTCAGATATCACCTACGCTACCCTATTTCTTTCATCCTTGAGAGCTTAAAAGCTCATGGGTATAATGTCACAATTGACATAACCCTTCCCTCTGAAGGCGGTATTAGACTACAATTCTAGTATGCGCTAGGAGATTTTCTTGTCGTTCAGCCTTATAACTTATTTCTGATCCCGTTTGCTTCAATCAACCCTGGAGGTGTTCTACATGTTCTTCCTTTTTTTTTTTTTTTTTTTTAACCTATCCAATAACTTTCTTCTTTGTTTTCCCCTTTTGCCCTTAACTCAAAATTGTTAATGGTGTTTAGCTTCTCTTCATGTTTTCTTCACTTTGTTTCCACCGTGAATTTCGTCCCCTCTCTTCCACAATTGGTACTTGTGGGTTGCCCACCTGGATCGGAAACTGATTTGTATTATATTTTGTTTTCTTGCTGTTTTCATGATTCGAAGTAAAGCATACTTAAGTAGGAGAGGGTGCGAAAACAATGACTTACCGCAAACCACAAACTACAAGTCCTATAGCGGTACATTTCTTATGTGTCCATCCGGCCATCTTTATATCAGCATAACCTCCTAACCGCATAGCCTATAAGCAATCTAACAGTAATCTAAACAAAGAATGACCTAATCCCACCATATATACCTATATAGTATATTGTGAGGTGCTTCTAGCCGTTGAGTTTCTTCCAACAACAGATATCCAAAGGGGTCCGAGTGATCAAGTATGATTCCTTTAGCGAGTGCTCAGTTAAAAAATGTGCATCTGCGTTTGGGCATCCACAACCTTGCTGCAGCTTCAAAAGCGGCAGTCTCGCATATTTGACTGACACCGCTTCATATATATACGCCAAACACCACTCGAGGATAGTAAAAATAGCTATGGCTGAATGGCAGTTGTAGGAAACGAAACGCCAAGATCAAAAGCAACACTCATTCAACTACTCACTCACAACTCCACCATTCCATGATTATCGCTGCTCGACTAACTAAACTAACTAGCGGTAAAGACAGAGGTATAAATAAAATAACCACGAAGCCTCCCTCCTATCCTTCCGCCTTCCATCGATCGCGATACAGGTCCATTCTATTCCACGCATGTCCCTCTTCCGCGCATGTTCCCCTTTTCTATGCATACTCCCCTTTCCCTTCCGCAAAGAACTATCATCTAGCTAGGGGAGAAACAAACGTCACAAAGAGAACTTTTTCACGCTCCGCACATCCGACTCTCCCGCCCACATCCTTCCGGCGCTGCACCGATCCCAAGCGCATATCCGGAGGTTTGTCTGAACGATATCGGGATAAGCTGCGCCTATGCTAAACACGCCGAGCAGCACCAAAGAACTTGCTCCCGGCGGACGTATCAATCCGGAGCTTGTGTCCAACTTCTTTGTCTCAACGATAGCGGGGTAGGCCGTATGCATGCCCGATAGGTTGAGCATGCCAAGCAGAATCACAGGATTCCAAAGCTAAGGCGAGGTTGAATATTTATCTAGAACATGAAAGTACCGGTACGTGGCACTCCTTAAAGTTACTGCAAACTTATCTAAATTGTATTATCTATAAGGACGTCCCGGGGGATTTGGCTTCGCAGGGTTAGGATTTGCATGTTATTCTACATGTGAGCGAACTCCCCTGCTGACCCTTCTTCAATAATTAGTTGACCAGTTTCTCCTTCTGCTCTGCCTTCTAACTAAGAAATGACAAAGTTCACTAGACTCCTCCAGTGATCACCCTTTTGATAACGCAGCCCCAATAAACTTCTATCGCATTGCATTTACATATAGCCACAGCTCTCTCTTTCTCGTCCAGCTTACTATGGGGGGAATGGACTAGCTGAAGCCTTCTGTATAATTTCTTGTGAATTGTAAGCGTGAATTGAGCTCTTGGGCTCCTGCTAATTGCGACAAGAGTCAATTGGTTTCTTGAAATGTTAACCACTGCGCTAGCTAGGTACTCAACTTGAGAACAAATACTTATTCCACTAAAACCCGGATTTCGGGGTTTCAAATTGGAAGGGCCCGTATATCTTCCCAGTTGCCAGTGAATTTTAGTGGGATCTTATTCGCTCTCTGGATGTTTTTAGTGAGAGAGGTTCTCTATAATTCTAAACAGAAGTGGTGTTTTGTGCACTCATTACTGTCATACAGCAAGATATGAAGCGGCACAGCTTGAGCGATACTAACTTAGTACATAAGTACTCGAGTACACTCTGTCCATCGCCGACGCCTTCCTCCTAATGAACGCACCAGCAAACCAACCGCCTAACCACACGCAAACAATTCCAACCTACATGAGAAACCTGGGGGGGTAGCGGAATAGGCTAACCTACCTTCAACCCGCCGGCGCTAGAAGATATCTAAAGGCAAAATTGGCACGAATGCCGGAAGCTCTAATGGGCTGCGTAGAGGCTAAGTTATGGAAATGATAGTAAATTGATTATTTATTTATTTTGTTTTTTTACTTCTCTCTTTTCTGGATATGTTCTTATTATCAGCGGACGAAGCTACAAGCAACCGTAATTGCCGTTCTCTATACTCAGGCGCAAATTAAATACTCGAACATGTTCGTGACAACAACCGCCCTCATCAACCATCGTGCTTTTGTCACAGCCACCATCAAGTGGAAAGCAGCACAACCCTTAGTAGAAAAAATAAAAATAGTTATTCTGCAAGATAGCCTTGAGGTAAAACTAATGTGGAAAAAAAAATTGAAAGAATATTGTTGCTGTGGTAGGCAACAGCGGGGGCAAAGTATAAGTATATAGGTTGGTGAGGGACAATTGTTGTATGAGTATTTAATTTGCATCCGAGTACAAATCATCTTATTTAGTTCCTTTGTCCGCTGTGTACACCTCCGAATATTAACAAACCCACGCTAGCGTCCACTATCGTATCATGTGTAGAGGACCATACTATCATAACCCATCGTATCAGCCCGCTCGTCTCCTTAATTTCGGGTATCTACTCGATAGGCATTTGCTGTTCCATTAATACCTATCATCAGGGTCGGGGAGGATACGATATAGTATACGCCTTGCGGCCCTTGTCCACGGGTACAGCTCGTAGGGGGCTTTTATAATCGGAGTGAAAGCATACAAAAATGCGTGGAAAACCTCAGCATGCTGCTTTTAGTAGTGTGCATTTATGTTAGTTGATAAGTTTCGAGAAAGACAAAAAGCGACGACGCTTACCTTCAATTAAGATCCCTAGTATTTGGTGTTTCAGGCGGTGCGTTAGATCAGCCCAAACTAGTTGATACCTATATTTGCCAGAAGGATTAAAAACACCAGAGGCATAAATTGTAGATATCGTGCCCAAACATCTGTCACATTTGCTCCTTGTTGGCATTTCTTTCCTACCGTCAAACCCCGTATAGTAAAAATTACAATAGAAGATAACCCTTCCAGAGCGTCCTGCTTGCCCCACGTAAGACCCTCTGTATATCACTTGGGCCCAGCCCCAAGAGAGAACTGAGTTTGCAGCACTTCTTTCTCACATACTGGATAAACGCCATTCCAAAGTCATAGCACATTTATCTTTTATTCGAGTACTTGCGATGTGGGATCTTCTGCAGGGGTAAGAACCATAGACGATCACTCGCCTATAAATTCAAGGTTCCTTTGGAGCATCCTTCCATATCTGGTATAGCTGACCTCAAAGCGGTACGTCTACGGGATATGGGGATGTGGCGGTGATGCGGCGGCGAGTGAGGCCGCGTAAACCGGAGAAATTCTGACTCTGTCTTTCCTGTCTAAATAATCAGGTTCACTACGCACCTCTCTCTTTGAATCAACCATCAGTCGTTTCAACAGGTTCATACATTAACACTTGGTTGGTACTAGCTTTGTATAATACAATAGGAACGCTGTGGATACATTTTAGAAGGCAGGCATCTACAAAATCTAGAAACGCCATATATCACAAAAGCATGAAAATATTGCACCAATGCCCTCAGTGCATTATACAAACCATACATCCCCCTCAAACCCGATTGATTCCCGTCTCTATCAGCACCAGCAATATCACTCTCCTTCAGGGGAGCGAAGACGCACAATGGGGGCTACCGCGATCACTGGAATCAGCACAGTCTCACAAATTAGGAAAAGAGGGGGATGTACTGTACCTCAAAGTCGACGATTCTCTTAACCACCACAGGGAACCCCATCCAGATGTTCCCGGGCATAGGCGTAGGGAAACTCAAACAGAAGAAAAATGCGCTAAGACGTCACAGTTCCTCCCCTAGTAAGACGCTGTGCATATTCCCCTCGCCTTATCTCAACTGGGCTGGTTTTGCGGCGTTTTTCTCGCGTAGCTGAGAAGGGAAATTCTAACGTCCTAGCACATTTTCCTCCCATTGGAATTCCTAGGGTATGAGTATGCTAGCGCACCTTAAATATTCATCATACCCTTCCAACTATTCCCACTCGCATATCTTCGATTAGCAGCGCTCGTTCCACCCCACGGCAGTCCTGATAGGAACAATCTTAGGACCATCAAGACTACCCGCCTCACAAGAGCCGCGTATTGCTGCCACCAGCCACCACCTAACACCTCGACTGACAGAAGGAGAGATAGCAATCAACCAGGCCCTAAAGTTCAAAATAATTTCTCAAGAGTATTCAGATAGCGGGAGTGCTTCCAACATCTAGTACGCCTAAACAAGGATTTTCCCGTCCCCACAACCAGAGCAGAAGGGATGCTTCCTGGCATCGGCGATTGACTCAATAAGAAGGTCAGTTGTGAACAAGATCGTACCAGCAATGTCTACCGTGCCACCGAAGGCGGAAAGAAAGTATTTGGGAAAGTTGAGAAACCTAATAGGCAGGCAGGGACACGGTCCAAACCCAGGCCATTGGAAAATCTGGAAGCTCTTGAAGGGGGAAAGAATTTGGTACTGGCGTCGTCTGTTCAATTTGTTCCCTATGGAAATAGAAACAAGATGGGAAGGGTGCCCCGGTTCCCAAGACGCGGAAGAGGAGGAAGCCAGAGAGGGGACTCCTGTAAGATTATAAATAGAGATTCTAAGATATCATACAGCCATATTCATTAGCTACTTATGTCCCTACCACAGACGTAGGCAGGTGACAACTTCAATGAGAAATACAACCTAATTGCTTTAAAATATATAAAATATAAAAAAATATATTACAAATTTTGAAAGGTCTGCTCAGGAGCTCTGCCCCTAAACTTTCAAAAACTTTATATAGGCAGCTCGAGTATCACCCCATGCAAAAGGCATAGGGGAAAGTGTTCTGGACTCTTGAACTCCGCTACGAGCGACTGTGGAGATAGCAAGCACGGGGTTTGTGCTCCCAACAAAGAATACCTAGGTTAACGGCCATCAAGTAAGATTTAGGAATAAAGTCGAACCAGAAGCAGAAAAGGGCCACACAAGTAAGTTTGTCAAACTTTAAGGCAAAGCGACGAAGAAGAAGCTCGACCAGTAGGTTATTGCCACTGGAGAGCCATGGAAAGGTAGTAGCTGTCCGAGATAGCAGTTTTTATCATTTTCTCTCCATCAAAAGTAGGGGCACCAATGGAGAGAGCCTATAAGGTTGTTATTGACCATGGATGCAAACTAAGCAAAGGAAAGAAGGGAGTAAGCATATAAAATTCGTTCTCGTATCCTATATTGTGTGAAACTTTTTATGCAACAATTAGGTACATAGACAAAGCAGCCTACGGGGTATGCACTCTCAAAGCATTTGCCTGGAATGGTTTCTGTAAATGGGGTTGGGTGGTTAAGGCGGTTTCGTTGTTGGCTGTGGGATTCCTTGCGCCATCAGCAATAGGCATGTACTAATGCCCTTTAGGTAAGCGATGTGTGAGGCTCTGCCAGATGGATAGAGGGCAACCCAGGAATAAAAAGTACCTGCAATGCAAAATGCAGGTTTTATAGAGTGCAGTTGGGCAGTTTGGGTGAAAATAAAAGTAACAAGGGGCAGTGCTTTCGGCAAAAGGGAGTACTGATATTGGTATGAGATGGTACGGTAGCATTTGGTTTGATCTAACTTACTCGTACTGTATGCAGGAACAACGGCGCATCGAACTGTAGTAATGGTGATGGTAATCCACCTTCCTCTCAAGATGGTCTACAATAGTAACACGATACTATACTTTCTAAGCATTGAATATGCCGATAGTAAACCAATCCCCATCGCGAGAAATTTTCAACTAATTCTCCGTCACAGCTATGGGCGTGGGCCCGGGAATCCGCTAAATTCCAGACACTCCCGAGAACCGAGAACCACAATGCACGATCACAACGGTGGTCCGAAAGCGCCAGAGTGACCCGACATGGTGCACGGAAAAGGGCAAAACACCATGGCACGTGCGAGAATGATGATGATTAAGCCAGATTGAAAGTCTTAGCATTGGAATGGAATGTTCTGCCCGCACGTGCAAATTCCTAGCTTTTAGGGAAGGCGGGGAAAAGCTGGGGCTGAGGCCAGGAGATGTGATTTTGGTCTGCTGATTTGAGGAATACAGTGAAGTAGGCTGTTGTCTGCTGTGGGGGAGCCTGCCTGCATGTATGTTTTTTCACATGAAAGGAGTTGCGGTTGCATTGTGCATGGAGCGTTGGACCTTCCAGATGAGATTCGGTGAGCGAGAGAGAGCAGAGTAGCAATACTGGTAAGGTAACGTCTACTGTAGGAGTGGGTTAGAATCAGAAGCTGCTGCCCTGGGGAGAATGAGCCCGGCTCATCCTCACATAGATTGTCGGTATCATGTGAAGTTTCTGATATCTCATTCGTTACTCCACTCGAGCATAGTACCGGGACCGGTATCGTATCCATTAGACATACCGTTATCCCAGCATACCGGCGCTGTACCAGTACTGGAACCTTTATAGATACAGTCCCAGTATACCTGCAATTCACAGCGTCATAGTTTCCCAAACCATGACAGGGATTACATGATTGGTTGGCCCGCACCCGCTTTCCTTCGCTCCGAAAGAGCCTCGGCTGTGTGATACACAATCAGCTGGTCTACCGCTAGCCACCCCGGCCTCCTACAAAGTCTCACCTTCGTGAGTTCCAACTCCTCTCTCTTCCCCCCCTCCTCCACCACTTTCTCCCCTAACTATTCCACCACTCATCCTCTTTTTTTTTTTTGATTCCGAGAGGAGTTCTCTTGCTGGGTATCTACGCATCTCCAGTCTATTATTAACCCTTCGAAGCTCTTCTTCCCAGCTCTGGTTCATTCGCATTCTTTGTTCTAATCTCACCTCATTGAAATGGCTCCCCGATGATTGTCGTTGGTGGCGGTTGTAAGCATTCCCGACCCAACCAAATCAGTCGCGGTATCAACTGTGGGGCAAGTAATTAAAAAGCTAATCCGCTGCTTGTATCTGGTCTCAGCGCTGCTCACACCCTGTATCTGGCTGGTGCTAATGTTCTTGTTCTCGACAAGCAAGGTTTGTAGATCAGAAACCTCCCGTTCGTAGTGGAATAAAGTTTAATAATTTCTTCAGGTTTCTTCGGAGGAACTCCACCAAGGCTACCTCGGGTATTAACGGCGCCCTCACCCGGACCAGGTAGATTCGAACATTCAGGACAGCGTCCAGCAGTTTTTACAACGATACCTAAAGTCTGCACGTGATAAGGCAAGGCCAGACCTCATCAAGGTCCTCACTTACAAGTCTGCTGCGGCGGTCGAATGGCTACAAGATGTATTTAGTCTTGACCTTACTCTCGTTTCTCGTCTTGGGTGTGTTTTCTTCTGCGGAGTTGTCACGCGTTTATTCCCGGAAATCTAATCGTTGCATAGTGGTCACTCCCAGCCCGCACCCACCGGGTCATGATGCCAAGTTCCCCGTATGGCCATCACCTATGCGCTGATGCAGCGCTTGAGAGCTTGCGGAGAAGGAGCCGGAGCGAGT
>NESQ01000627.1:0-28111 GCA_003070745.1 Tuber borchii
TAAAAAATAAAAAGACTGCTAAAAACAATAAAATCTAAGACTACCGGGTAAAATATAGGAAAGCTGGATGACAGCGCAAGCAGGATTAAGACAACGATTAATAGATAGAAGCAAAGCAGAAGCAAAGAAGCAAAGCCCGTAAAACCAAAGAACAATTACCCAAAGGCTCAAAGAAGACGCAGCCCGGCACAAAACGAGTCCCAGAAAACCCAACAAATGGATAGAAACGAGAGCAAAACAAAGTAAGAAAAACCCGTGAAACCAAAGAGAGCCCACCCGAAAGACCCAAGAAGACACTACCCGGCACAAACAAGCCCCAACCCCCCCCGGCGCCGAACCCATGGATAGAAATGAAAGCAAAACCTAAGAAAGCCAGTGAAACAAAAGAAAAAACCACCCAAAAGCCTAAAGAAGACGCTGCCCGGCGCAAACAAACCCTAGGCATTGCCCCCATTGCCCCCATTGCCCCCATCACCCCCACCCCCATCGCCCCCATTACCCCCACCGTTATCATCAGCGCCTTCCTCAATAGCGTCATGTACTGACACCTCACACCCGGGAGGTGGGATCCCCGGGGGAAGAGCCACCATTGGGACATCTTGTCCTGCATATCGGCTCATATACGCCGGCCCCTGTCTCACTCGAGCGCGCGAAATCAGTTCCCGGGAGTGGGTCTGGAACCTAACAACCCTACGATCATTGCTCAGAATTCTCCTCTGCCAGCCGTTGTGGGACCTAGGAAAGGCCCTTCTACGCCTTGCATGGCGCTCCACATCGTCCTCCTCATCAGAGTCAGATTCTGGCTCAGTGTAGAACTCGGCGACGTCGAATTGGCCGGGGAAGAGATAGTTCCGGCTGTGCCCAACAAGAGGTGTATTAGGACGAACAGGGTCCCCACCATCAGGAGGGGCAACAGCTGCTCGGTGGAGGAAGCAGGCGACAGTAAGGGTGGAGCACTGGGAGAGACGAAGCCAGGCATTGACCTGATCGTCGTCGATCAACTCGATCTGGTCGGCGCCATCGGGAGTGACATTCAGGCCTTGAATGTCGCGGAGAATTCCAATGAACTGCCGGGGATGCTCGCCGTCCTCTACGTACCGACAGGCAGCTTCGCCGAGCTCCTGTAAAGTGTAGTGCCTGAGAACCGCCAGCCAACTCTTGTTTGGCATAGCGTTATTACCACGGTTTATCCATGGGAGCTGGCGAGCCTGCCCAGGCTCGGCACCTGTGGTCGAAATGAATATTATTCGTACCGGTTTCTCCTCGTGAACGGTCGGTTGGGGACGAGCAACGGCCCTTTCGTCTCTCGATCCGGATCCAGATGCACCGCCAGCGCCCCCATCTCCCCCCTCTTCCTCGGCATCGGAATTAAGTCTGGCATTCCTACGAGACTCAGCTGCCTTCTTCAGGACGTCCATGATGAGAGCATCCAGAGCAACGTGGAAGGCCCGATGTTGGCCGTTCCGGGGGGAGTTGAATTTGGCTCGGAAGCCTCTGAGGGCAATGTGTGCGACGGTCTCCGTCCTAACTTCGTTCCACAAAGTGTCACCGGCCTGCGTGCGAGAGGTGATATTCCTCTCGTTGCACTTCTGGAGAATGTATGTGCGAACGGCGCGGTATCTCCTCCCTTCCACGGTTCGTCCCTCACCAGTGAGGTTGAGCTCGGTCCGGAAGATGGCAGTGGTGACACGACCACGACCACGAATCGGAGGCATGCTATTAACCAATTAGATTCTCTGTAAAAAAGACTAAATGGGACGCACAGAAGACTAACCTGAATTCGGCGAGGATGTTCTTGGCGTGCAGAAGAAGACGGGAAATCCCAAAGAAATCTAGCAATAGCGATCAGTAATCATTCCATCTTGGGAAAGGTACAAATGAGACAAACAGAAGACTAACTATAGGGGGGGATAGCAAGCGAAAACGGGGAGCCGCTAGTGTATCTAGAGAATAGTGGTCAGCTATCGTTTCACATTAAGGCTTTAGAAGAGCTCGTACGAGCCGTGCACAAGTTCATTCAAGAACTTACGCAGCGCTTCATCGTGCCCCAGAAGGAAGTGAGAAAGACCAGGCCTCGGGTTGGTATCTCTAGGAGGCCGAGGAAGGAAGAAAAGGGACGAATTGTGGCACAAACTTACTTTTAGGAGGTAGAAGCGATCGAAAAGCTTCGCTTCAATTAAGAGTAAGTTACCGGTATTCTATGGATATCAATCAGTATAGCCTACGAAAGGCCTGAGAACGGCTCATTTCGGACGTTAGGAACTGCGGACGAGACTTACCGGTATAGTTGGTGTGAAATGTGAGTGAGACTGTATGATCGCGGAAAACAGTTCTCGTTTATATATAACGTATCGTTGTGAAGGGAAAAGTTGCTTTTGGAGGACTAAAAAGGACGATGAGAAGCTGTAGATTGATTAGAAGGTAATGAAGGAGTGGAGAAGGAAAATCGCGGGGTAGCGAGGGGTTTATATAAGGAAGAGCGTACTATTCAAGCTGTTTGTCGTAGTATCAAGAGTTCTAACAACTCAGACCAGTTTGAAAGAGACTGTTAAACGTCTCAACTTGAACGTAGAACGTCCTTCTGTGCCTGTACAAAAAAGTACAGATGTACAGTTGCCGTGAGGCAAACATGTAACAAGGTAAGCTTGTACACTTGAAAAGGTGGGTTGAACAAACATGAACAAGCTTTTCAAGAGTGCTTTAAGGTACAACGATGTAATAGGCAGGCTTGTGACTACCCCTGCTTTCTTGGTGTGGGTTCGGATAAGGAATATTAGGGTATGGTAGATGAGCGCTTGCCATTAGGTTTGGCCCTCTCAAAGTCTGCAATACGCCGAATAAAGCACACCTGAGGTTTAGGGTATAATTCACGTTGCTTATCATTTTTTAAAAAGTAATCGTAGATATGTGTTAAGTAAGGTCTTCTCGAGATTTGTAGGAGTCTGTCGTGGCCCTGGGCCGTCGTTCATGTTCATGCCCGCAGGACCTAGAACGCCCTACCTGGATTTAGTCTGAAAGCTAATGTGAAAAGGGAGTTTTGAGCCGCAGAACGTCATTCAAGTACGAGTACTAGTACAATCCTGCTCAGGGGAAGGTGAGACCGACCCGAACAGTTGGCCTTTGAATTACAAACAGGCCACACAACACACCTTGAAAGTTTTTCAAGTTCTCATATTTTTTCTATCCCTTGAAATATCTCGAATTTACTGAACAGACAGTGTGACGACGAATTTCGTCCTATTTGCACCTTTTTGCGTACAATAACATCTATCTATAGCACAGTTCCGGTCAAGAACAAGTTATTCAATTACCACACGCGTTCAAGCACAGTGAGATCAGTCTCGAAAAGTAAGTTTGATTTTCGCGTCTCTTTTGTGCTGTGTATCAAATCTAATTTCTTGTAGAATGGTACAAGAGTCTCAATGCCCGTACTGCAGAAGAAAATACAAGTCAAGTACATGGTACCGGAAGCATATGGAAACAGCGCATTTTGACCTTGTACAGCCTATTTGCGACGAAGAACGGCATGCACGAATCCCTCAGCCTGCCGAGTCTGACCTAACCTCCAATCTACTCGGGGAAGAATTTAGTACGGCTGACACGAATATTGAAGCAAATGAGTTCGATCTCTACGTAAACGCTGCCGATTCGGACGTGGAAAGTCTTAATTATTCAGACACTGAGGAAAGCACACCATTGGTTGGACTACCGATACCGACGACGCACCCCACTGCGGGAAGGTCACTACGGGACGTTGTACAGTCCGAAAGATCTGAAGATGAGATGTGGTCACCATTCAGAAGCAAGAAGGACTTTGAGCTTGCTCGGTGGTTTATTGAAGCAAAGGTACCAAAGGATCACATGGATAGATATTTCAAGAAGGACTTGGGGCCTGAGGGCAGTAATATTAACTCTGGTTATCGGCTCCTTGATGCCGTTGATCAGTTGGAATCAGGTATGGGAATGAAGAGCTGGAAAGAGGGGTTTGTATCGTTTAGCGAAGCTGTAAGTAAATGGACCCTACAACGTCCTATTCTAACCGAAAGTAGGAAATTTCGGACGAGGAAGGACCAGACGAAGCTTCCGTAACACAGAAATTCTTTTTCCGCAATCCTATTGATTGTGCTAAATATTTACTTGGTCAAAGATGTTTTGCTCAAGATTTAGTTTACGCCCCTGTGAAGGAATGGAATAGCGAAGAACCACCTCAGAGAGTTTATTCGGAGATGCATACCGCTGATTGGTGGTGGGAGACACAGGTAGGTTCAAATACGACGTTCCACGGCGCTTCCATACCGTTTACTAGGACACAAAATTAACAGCCAGCCTAGGATGAATTACCGGATGGAGCAACACTCGTACCAATCATATGTTCCTCAGACGTTACTTGTTTGACCAATTTCTCGGGAGATAAGAAAGCCTGGCCAATCTACATGACAATTGGAAATATCCTATCGAGTACACGGAATAAACCCTCGAAACATGCAACCGTTCTTTTGGCGCTTTTGCCCGTCCCCCCAAAGATGCTGGGCGTAGCAGCAAGAGATGCACGGCAAAGGCAGGTCAACAATGAGATTCTTTGTGATTTGATGGAAGCGATCTTTGCACCAATTGTTGCACTAGGGAACTCCGGACTTGAGGTTGAATGCGCCGATGGAAAGGTCCGATTGTGTTTCTTACGCCTCTCGGCGTGGATTGCGGATCACTTGGAAAATGTAACATTGCACGGTATTCAACAAAATCAGTGCGCTGTCTGTGATGTTCGACCGGAACAGCTAGGGTCCCATTTGAGACGTTCTGCAGCCAGACGAGATTATAGGAAATCCCAACATCTCTTCAACAAATACTGTGAAAACGACCAGCAGGCCAAGCAACAACTTACAGATTGTGGTTTCAAATTGCTTCCTAGCGTCTTTTGGGGGCTTCCGAACGTTCAGCAATCCGATCTGCCCAAACCAGATATTCTCCATGTCGTGTACTGGGAATATTCGAAACACACCTTATGAAATGGGTTATCGGATTTCTAAAGAAATACAAACGGCTACAAGCATTCGATGCTATCTGGAAGAGTTTAGATGTTTATCCTGGCTATTCCGCGCCGAACAAAGAGTATAGTCGGATCTCTCAGTGGACCGGAAAAGAGATGAAGAATCTGGTTAAAGTGATACTACCATGTTTTGCAGCCTCCCTGCGTCGTCCGAGTGCTGCAGAACGTCCCATATTCACCAAAGCTCTAACCTGTGTCCGGTCGATTGTCGACTTTACTCTAATATCACAATATACAAGCCATACCGATGAGACGATTCAATACCTCGAACAGTTCCTTAAGGCCTTTCATGATCACAAAGTCGTTTTTAAGGAGTACCGAAAGGATAAGTCCACTGCCAGGAAAGTGAGAGAGGTCACAGCCAGAATTCGAGGTGAGCATAGTGAAGTACTTAATCAACACCGCCTTTTGGGGGCTACATTTGCCAAAAGACGTCGGATTGCGGACGAGCAACGTCCGATTTAGATGGAATTGTTGCAGATATATATGATGAGGATGTAGACTTTAACTTTGTTAAGATACATCTGTTGAGTCACTTCGGGGACCATATACGGCGCTTTGGGAACATTCAAATGTATTCTACCGAGTCGGGTGAAACAAGTCACAAAACAATGATCAAGGAGGGCTATCAGCGGTCAAATAAAAACGATGCAAGCCAACAAATACTACGATCATATTCTAGACTTGACAGCTTCAAAATTCATGAAATGAATATCCAAGCGGATCTATGGCGTCCGATTCGAGACGAAGTACGCGACAAACAGCACAAACGGCAAGTCGGTTCAGTAACTAAACAACCAATGGGTTTCACACCAACCGTGGAAACCATTTCCCAGCTCTACGAGAGTTTGAGAAATATTCCGGACCTTTTAATGGATTATTATCGACGGAAGTCGTCTGTGAGCCAACATTTTGATGTGGATTCGGTTAAACAGTTTCCAGTTGAGATATGTCGGCTTTTACGTGTCCCGGTAGAGAACTTTCAGGACGAGAGAGAGGTCACTTGGCACCTTCTTCGGTGTACCGGAACCCAGGTTGGAGGTCAACAGGGCAGAGCAGGAATGATTGGGTATGGGTGGATTCGGGTAATAGAAGTATTTATGGAGCACTAAAAGGCTGTTATCCGGCCCGCTTGGTTTCGATAATGAAAGTTCGAGACCCAAGAACGGGTTTAGTAGATAGACTGGTATTAGTAGATAGACTATATGTTGAGAACTCGGGGAAGCTCAGCGATATAACGGGACTTGTTACCGTTACTTTGGGGACGGCGAAAGGCCCAAACGGAACAACCGAGATAGTCGTTAGTATCAAACGGATCATGGGCATGGCGCATTTAGTACCCGAGACTAGTGGTAAGGATAACAACCGCTGGTATGTAAATAGTAGGATTGATTTAGAAACATTTAATAGAATTTATTGAAAACTTTACAGTAGAAAGAAAGAAACAAAGAATGGTATGAAGGGGACGCGTAGCGGTGCATTTTGAGACACCTAAGGATATCGATGGTGAACTAACCGAGGCGACAAATAGGAGTGGTACAGAAAGGCAAAGCGAATCATGAATGTCAGGAGAAGGACGAGAGAAGGCACAAAAGATACGGGCTTCAGTGAAATAAAACAGATTTGGCACGCATACTTTGGAAATAGAAGGGTGTGTGGGGCCGGTACATGGGTAGAGAGTAGATATTATGACCAGAAGAACGTCCCCCAGGGGACGAAATCCATAACGGAGAAATCAAGGGGAAGAGAGAGAGAGCAAAGTGCGATATGGGACGCTGAGAGAGACGAGGTTGTTCCGGACGCGCACCAGGGGTAGAGAGTGCATGTTATGACGTGAAGAACGTCCCCAGGGGGACGAAATCCATAACGGAGAAATCAAGGGGAAGAGAGAGAGAGCAAAGTGCGATATGGGACGCTGAGAGAGACGAGGTTGTTCCGGACGCGCACCAGGAGTAGAGAGTGCATGTTATGACGTGAAGAACGTCCCCAGGGGGACGAAATCCATAACGGAGAAATCAAGGGGAAGGGAGAGCGCTAAGGGCGTGATGGGGCGCTGAGACAGGCAAGGTTGTTCCGGACGCGCACAGGTACAAAGCGGACGCACAACAGCCAAAATGGCCTGGATAGAAATGCAAAAAAAAACAGGGGTCAGTTAAGCGAGACCTCCTCGCTAGTGGAGCAAGCTAGGGGCCACCTGCAAAAGAGGACGATAAATGGCGCCGAAGGCATGTATGGAGCTTTCAGAAGGCCTGTTGGGTCTTTAGGAAAGGCGGTAAATGTATGAGGGACAGGAGGGACAGGGGGAGGTGGTATTACTAGCAGATACAGGGAGATATGTAGGTAATACATGAGGGAGAATTTTTTTTGCTGATGTGATATGCCTTACCATAGCATGTCTGTATCATTCTCTGAAGGCTTGGAGTTCCAGATCATTTGTTCAACCTCCAGATTTTTCCACTCTGACAGCACAAAGTTAGTATTGACTTATTTAAAGGTTCAAATCCGCCGTTGTAAAGCCTATCATACTCACTAGAAAATTTAGATATCTATCTTCGACAGCGTGCTATCTGGCAAAGACTGCTGCCAGGAGTGTAAGATAAACTCGTTGAAGATACAAAAAAAAGTATTAAGAAAATACTGTGAGAGGGCGGATTGATACCGGATCATGAGTCTCGTGCCCCACTGGAGGACAGAGAAGCCGCAGGATATTTGGATTTGCAGATTTCAGGTGATGAGGAAAGCGAGGTGGAGGACGATCATTCAGATCCCAAAGTGGGGTAGCCAGTTGAGGCTCCCGAAGAGGACTTGAATGGGGACACGTAACGTCTTATTTACAACAAATGTAGATTTAAATAAATTAAACAAATAAAAGAGCTTATTATTATTATTATTATTATTATTTTGAATATGCCACTTCGAGTTAGACTTCAACCCAGTTTGTGAAAAAAGACATCAGGGGAAAGTCGCTTGCGCCCGAGGGAAAGTCCCAACGAGCTATGAAGAAGGCAGGAAGACGAGAACAGTGAAGCAATAAGCTAGCGCAAAGCCACGCATCATTAAATAGTGGACGGTCCTCGTCGCGAAGGTGACGAATACCGTCCGCTTACATATTGTATAAACAGAGAAATTATTGGGGCTGGATTAGGTCACGGGGCAATGGCAAGGAGGAAGGGGAGAAATAAGCGAGAATTAGGAAAGCAGAAGACCTACGGGGAATGGTGCATTGCGGACTTTCGGAGTCGCGAAGAGTTTGTCAATAGCTATTTCAGAACAGGATGTTTGGATCAACAAGGGAACAATGCGCGGTATGAGAGGTAATGACGGATAAACTATAGGAGAAAGGTCAAAGCTTGAATGGACCAGACAACGCCGTGTTTGGGCTATTGGGAAGCATGATTCAGTCATGAGGCAGAAATCCATAATGGAACAATTCCTGGCGCGAGAGGTAATGCCGGATAAATTAAAGTACAAGAGTCAAGCACGAATGGACTGTGCAACCACTGAAAGAGGACGAAGTGCGTCCAGAAAACGTTGCATGACAACGAAATTACCGACACAAAAACAAAAGCCCCGTCACCCCGGATTTATTCCGGAGTTATAGGGCATGGACAAGAGATACAACAACTTGAGTTTTATAATTTTGCCCCCCATACCCTCTATCCCTCATGAGGTATGGGGGTCAAATGTGAACTTTTGCTAATATAGTTTGTAGGTTTTCACAATGTATCGTACTTACTGTTGAGTGTTGTAGGGTACGGGCAACCACCCTAGTTGTGTTGTGGAGAGCGTAGGATGGCGTTGAGGGTCAACCATGGGTTGCGCACACATGTTTGTTAGTCCTTTTAGTTAGCAGCCGTGCGCACCTGAGAATAGAACAAGTTCTCTCTCACCACCACTACGTCCACCTATCCGAACAGGTTATGAGCCTTTGCGTGTTCCACACAGCTTAAACTGGAAGAAAAATTGCCCATTCGATCGGCAGCTATCTACGCTGTGTACCTTTTCAAGTCGTTTTTCTTTTCTTACTGTCTTCTTATTTTATTTTATTTTATCTATCGGATCTGCCGCCCTATCTATCCTTGTTGAACGATGACGGAACTTTACGAGTCTATGTCATCGGGCCGTCCGATATTCCCACTTTTGGGGGATAATAACTTCGGGACTTGGAGACAGAGAATGGCTGACCAATTGAAGGAATTGGATCTCTGGTGGATCTTGTCAGGTCGTGAGCCTATACCTGATAAAGAGAGCACCGATGCCACAGTTGTCGCAGCTTACAACAAATATCTCCGTAAGTGTTGGAGGATTACCGCGAAGATCCGTAATGCGATGGAGCCACATATTTGTGCTCAATACACATCGGAGGCCTACGATAAGGATCTACAGGCCCTATAGGCGAAGCTGGAAGAGGGCTATTGGAAGGCTCTTGGACTTGAGCTCTACTACTTTCGTCGATCTCTCTTTGACTGTACTCTTGAGAGGCATGGGACCATAGCCCAGTATGTTCACGAGCTAGAATGAATCATCGAGTGCTTGCGCGAGGCAGAGGTGGAGGTCAAGCCCGATGAGAAGACATTTTATTTGTTGAATGGTTTGCCACCTTCCTGGCGTGAGTGGAGGGATCTCCAGGCGACAATCATCAAGCCAGGACAGCCCGATGATTTGATTGCTGCGATTAAGGCAAGGGAGTCGACCTTGAATCGCGACAAGGCAGGATCTTCCCAAAGCGATACGGTTCTGGCAGTAAAGGGCAGAGGTCTTAGCTCTATGACTTCGGTGTCTGGAGGAGGTTCAGGCAGACAGGCAGGCAGACAGGCAGGCAATGAGCAGTCGATTGTTTGTTACTACTGTGAGAAGAAAGGGCACCGGCGCAGCAAGTGTCGGAAGCTCAAATCAGATACAGCTAAGGGTATTCGCACTGACAAACCTGCAACTGCAGCTCAAGCAACTTCGGTAAATGCACCCAGTGACTCGCTCTTCACAGTTTTCAGTTCTGTGAATACGCTCGCAGGTCAACATCAGTGGCTACTTGATAGTGGGTGTAGTACGCACGTTACTGGTGCACGGGAGAGTTTTACATCATACGAGATTATTCCACCAGGTGGACACAGAATTCGAGTAGCTAACAAATTGGAGAGCGATGCACTTGGAAGAGGAAATGTTACACTACGCGTCTGGGATGTGGGGAGGCAGTGTGAGACCAAGCTGGTGCTAACGGGTGTTTTACATGTTCCCGATTGTGAAAACAACAGCCTGCTCTCAGTCTCTCAGCTACGTCGTTCAGGTGTTTTCATTGATTTCCCGGAAAATGGGGGAGTGTTCCTAAGAACAAGTAGTGGTTCCTGAGTCCAGCTGGCGGAGGTGAATGGTCTTTACATATTAACCATAAAGGATAAGAGATTGGGACACCTTGGCAATCAAGCGTTGGCATTAGACACCACTGAAGTAGCTGCTAGAGAGGCCGCACTATGGCATTTTAGGTTGGCGCACCTGGGAGCTGATGCCGTGCGGAGGCTGTCTACAGAGAAAAATGATATGCCTCATCTACAAAGGGTTCCGCGATGCGTGTGTGCTGGTTGCGTGTATGGAAAGATGGTGCGGAAACCGTTTCCATCAGTCTCTTCTTCCTCGAGGGCGACTCAGCCACTTGAGCTTATCCACAGCGATATAGCCGGTCCAATAGACCCAAAATCACTCGGTAGGACGCAGTATCTCCTCATGTTTACGGATGACTTCACTAGATATAAGGTGGGTTATCTGCTCAAGTGCAAGTCTGAGGCATTTGAGCAGTTTAAAGAATATAAAGCCTTAGTTGAGAAGCAGCAAGGCAGGATGATTAGGAAACTTCGCACGGATAGAGGAGGAGAGTATACGTCAAACGAGTTTTGTCATCAGTTGTTGCAGGAAGAGATTGAGATGCAGAGGACAACCCCATACAGACCTCAGTCGAACGGCGTCAGTGAGAGGGCGAACCGCACTATTATCGGCACTACACGAGCTCTGCTACATGCGGTGAGCGCCCCCAAGTGGTACTGGGCTGAAGCGGCAATGACGGCAATATATGTCAGAAATCGACTTCCTACTTGTGCGATTCAGGCAGGCTTTACCCCATACGAACTCTGGTTTGGGAAGTGCCCCGGGTACGGTCACCTGCGGGTGTGGGGATGTATGGCTTACGCTCAGATTCCAAAAGAGACAAGGAAGAAGATGGACAAAGCAGCGAGATGGTGCATATTTGTTGGATATACAGATACTGTTACTCAGTATCGCCTATATGATCCTGTCGGCAAGCGCTTCTTCATTTCGCATGATGTAGTCTTCGAGGAGTCGACATCTTACCATAATAATATCAGCGACACAGTGGGACAAGCATCTAAGCGGTATTATGCGCCGCCTATTCAGCCTTGGGAAGAGCAGCTAGCGTGGGGCGATGAGTTTGATGAAGGCGATGAGCCAGAAAAAGGTGTTAGGAGGTCCGAGCCTGGAGAGGTTGTCAATCCGCCAAGTTCTGTACTAGAACAGAGCAATGATGGTGATGATGGTGATGATGGTGATGCTAGCAGTGTGGAAGTTCCTGTGGTTAAGAAGAAGAAGAGGCGGGTTTCAGACACTCCACGTATACTTGGGGGGCTGGGGGCCGCTGGCGGTAGCTCTTACTGGGAATCGAAGCCAGGCGAACTCCCAGCAGTAGAAGGAATGGGAAGTGAACGTACATCAGATACGAGCGAAGCGATGATATCTACAGTTTATATGGTTGAGGCCGGCCCGAATAGTTATACAGCTGCTATGGAGTCCGATGAGGCGTGTGAGTGGCAGGAGGCTATCGGTTCCGAACGTGCGTCACTTGAGAAGAACTCAGTGTTAACCTTTGTGGATAAGGTTCCGGACACTAAGAAGGCTATTCCGACCAAACTCATTCTGCAGAGGAAGCTGAATCCGGTCGGGCAAGCAATAAGATACAAGGCGAGATTGGTAGCTCAAGGGTTTCGGCAAGTAGAAGGCTTGGATTTTACGAACACCTTTGCACCTGTGGCGAGTCTGGCCAGTGTTCGTGTTGTTCTGTCGGTCGCCGCAGCAAAGAGCTATGCAGTACGTCAGATGGATGTTGTTACAGCATTCCTGGGTAGCGAGCTGCTGGAGGAGATTTACGTGTCGCTACCAAAGGGTGTCTTTGGAAGTCAGAGGCTGGCATTGCTCAATCGCAGTCTCTATGGGTTAAAGCAGTCTCTACGGTGCTGGTATACTACAATTGATTCCTTCTTGATTACGGGGATGGGGTTTCGTCGTGGCAGGTTTGATTGCTGCATATACACCCACGATAACGGGACTATCCTAGCACTCTATGTGGATGACATGCTTATTGTTGGCACTACGGGCAACGTGAAGGTCATCTGCAATCAGTTGAAGGGGAAGTTTGAGATGGTTGATCTTGGGGCGGTTGGTCACTTTCTGGGAATGGTAGTGGCGATCAATACAGAGACACATACGATCTCTTTGACACAGGAGGGGTATATCAACCGGGTATTGGAGAAATTTGGTATGGCGGGTTGCAAGTCAGTTGGTACTCCGATGGAGAAGGATAAGCCGAGCATGAAAGGCCAGGGAGACAAGCCATGCGATCGCACTCTCTATTTGCAGCTTATTGGTAGTCTAGGATAGATTGCCACCGGTACTCGTCCTGATATCGCTTTTACTGTCTCATACCTTGGGAGGTTTAATGCGGACCCTAGTGATCGTCACTGGCTTTGTGCGAAACGGGTCCTCAGGTATCTAGCAGGGACGAAGAGGCTCCGGCTTTGTCTGGGGGGAGAAGCTGACCCTGGCTTTCATCTTTCGGGTTTTGTAGACTCAGACTTAGCCGGTGACACAGATTCATTGAAGTCAACCTCTGGGTACGTCTTTCTACTCGGAAAGGGGATGATTCAATGGCACTCGAAACGTCAGGCGATTACGGCTACGAGCACCGCGGATGCAGAGTTTATTGCAAGTTCTTCCGCGATTCAGGAACTTGTTTGGTTTCGAAATTTGATTAGAGAAGTTATTCGATCCGAGCTACCTGTCAGTACTCTATACAACGACAATCAGGCCTCTCTTTCTACCTTCAGGGACACTACCTATAAACCTCATAGCAAGCACATTGGTGTACGTGTACATCAGGTCAGAGAGTATATAGAGGACGGGAAGGAGGTTACTATGGATTACTGTGGGACAGATGACATGATTGCGGATGGGTTGACTAAACCTCTTGTACTTAGCAAGCATGTTCAGTTTGTGCGTATGTGTGGGTTATGTTAATAGCTCTCTACTTTTAGTTTAATGCGTCGTATGAATGGGGATACCCATTGGTGGAGTTTGGGGGAGTATTATACGGGCATGCATACGGGTGGTACCCGTAGAGGGAGTGTTGAGTGTTGTAGGGTACGGGCAACCACCCTAGTTGTGTTGTGGAGAGCGTAGGATGGCGTTGAGGGTCAACCATGGGTTGCGCACACATGTTTGTTAGTCCTTTTAGTTAGCAGCCGTGCGCACCTGAGAATAGAACAAGTTCTCTCTCACCACCACTACGTCCACCTATCCGAACACTTACATACCTTCGGGTTTTGGGTAATTTTTAAGATGACTATGTTCGGTCATAGGATCTTATATATGAGTCAAGTAAGACTCATATTTAGTTAAATTTAGTTTATTTTAATTAATAACTCGCTTGATTTATATGAAATTATATTTTTGCATAAGTCATGATAGACAGTCATAGTTATTTTTTAGATTACAGAGCAGTTATTGAAAGAACTATATACATAGTGCAAGCGGAAGATAGTTAGGGGGTGTTTGGCTACCCGTGATTATTATTTGGAAATCAGATTTTTTGCCAAGCCTGATCTCAAAATAAGAAGTGTTTAGCTTGTCGAGTTCTGATCCTGATTTGACAACCGGGTGCCAAGAATTTTCTTACTTTATTTTGCATGTGATTATTGCCATTGCTTAGTAATTGTAGAGAAAGGAAGGTTTTACTTATGAAAATTTTTCTGCTGGTAGGGAGATTATTCTTTCTTTTATTAGCCATCCTTACCATTTCGGCACACACCTATTTGCATCACCAATAAAATTTTTATCTACCCCTAATAGTTCTTCAGCCTCCTTCAACACTTCTACTACAGTCCCACAACTGTTAGTACTCACCTGGTCCTCTGGCCACCCACAGCTCTCTTGTTTCAGCCCAATCTTGGCCAGCCCTTTCACTGTCATTCGCCCTTTCCCATGTCTATCCCAGACTCCCAGATTACACTTGTTTAGTCAAAGGCAACACTCTCCATCAAGCTCTATCAGTTCTCGGGTCTCTATTAGCCTCTAGCAGCCTCTACCTTCTTTCTCATTCTCTAACAGTATGTCACAAATGGTGACTAACAGGAGAAGTTTTCACATGACTTATACTTTTGAGTCATAGGGTTTGGTATTTCACATAACTACGGGATAGCTGTCATTCCATTATTATGATTAGTTTATTGTTTCGACATAACTCACGATTGTGGTCATATGATTATGACTTTCGCACATGACTCATAGTTATGAGTTATGGGGTTACACATGTGACGCAAGTTGCGCACATGAAGGTTTATTATGTTTTGATTGGTTATTGTTATTGCGCAGTGACTAGTATGGAGTCAGCTAATGTATTTCACACTATGACTCACTTATGAGCATAGGGCACGTGATGCGAAGGATGAGTATGGGTTGCGGGAAGAATGGTTATAAAAGAGACCCTTACGGCCTTTGGTTGACCAAGCTTCTCGCCCTCTACTTTCCCCCCCCTACATTTCTAAACTCTTCTACAAACCCGTTTTGCTTCCGGGACACACCCACACCCCCCCGCCCTCTCCGTCCCATGTCGGAAATACCCCCCATCCCCTCAGGCAACCAAGAGCTGGCAGCCGCCATCTCACGATCCTCCACACCTCGAACCCCAAATCCCCCCTCCCCCTCCCCAGTCCCCAGACCCCGCCCCCCTAGCTTTCCTCGCGGATATCTTTCGGCAGACGAGGGACGAACTTCGCCTCCCCCCAATCTAGTCCCCGACCTCTCTGACTCCAGCCTCCAGTCCATCACCCCCGGCGAAGGTTCTATCCTCTCCATCCTCTGTTCTACAGTCTCCGGCATAGTAGCAATCACTACCCAGCTAGAGTCCATCTCCAAACAAGTCGACGATCTCAGAAATGAGAATGGCGAACTCCGCTCACAAATCCACGACCTCTCCTCTCATATCACAAATGCTTCCGTCACCCTGGAAGATCTCACCCCCATCACTTCAGCCCTTCGTGACCTGTCACATAGGGTCTCGGCCCCCACACCAGCCCCACCCACCCGCCCCCCGGCCCCGGCTAAAAGTCACCACCCCCCCACCCACCCAAACAAGCTGCCCCACAAGGCCCAGCCACCCAGCAAAAATCCCGCAACCCCCCCCCCCCCCACCTCGCACCAATAAACCCTGCGATCCACTGCCCATACTACGATACAAGACTCGGCAAAATGTTCGGTAACCCCGAGCTTACGCCAAGGCTTTCCCCCACTCCTGGGAGGCGGAGCAATTCCGCGCCGGAGAATACGACCTGTCTGCTTTCACAGACGCCACCCTACACCCGGATTACAAACCCCAAAACCAACCAACGTACGCCCAGGCGGCCGGCTCCGGAGGAAAAACCGGAAAAAAGAAACCCAAGCATGCCAAAGCAACAGAGGTTGCGAGTAACGAGGACAGAGCCTTAAAAACTTCTGCCCCCCCCCTCCCCTTTGCCTCAAGGCGTTTCTTTGCCCCTCGCTCCTCCCATGCCCCCCAGCCCTTTCAAGACGTATCGCTCGCTCCCTTCCCGACATTGTCGCCAACCCTCACGACTCAAATTGCCTCCTCCCAAAAGGTTTCTTCGCCAAAGTCAATGACCGAGGCGCAGTCTCGCTCACCTGCATGGACCCGCAAACGCCCGCTTCTTCCTATGCCCCCTACTTGATGTGCTCACAAGGCGCCTCAATCAAGCCTTCCCAACAGGCGACAATCCCTGGCTCCCTTTCTGCCTCGCCCCAACCGCTGTACAGCTGGTCATACACGGCATCCCCACCGATGAAATGCCCGAAGAAGACGAGCAACTCTACCCCCATCTCAAAGCATCTATTGGTTTCGCGAAAGCGGTCCAAATCCAGTCGGCCAGGTACCTTAACCCTGACCGAGCTACTCGAACCGCCAAAGAAGCGCTTTCGGTGGTTGTCTCCGTTGACCCCGACGACGTTCCAATTCTCACCCCCTCCATCTTCCTCTACTCAGAACGACGCAAGGTGGAGAAAGCTATCTCCGCCAACCGCTACACACAATGCTCCAACTGCTGCCGTTTCGGCCATGCCGCCGCCCGGTGCAAACAAAAACACCCATCCTGCCCCATTTGTGCGCTTCACCATACCAAGGCCGCCCACAGGTGCCAGAACCCCACCTGCCCCAAAGGAGGCAACGAAAGGCCCGTGGCTGAATGCTGCCCCACCTCACCACCCCACTGTGCCAATTGTGGCAACGACCATACCGCCTACGCCAAAGAATGCAAGTCCCGCCCCATCCCCCCGCTCGCCCCGTGCCCCCGCCGGAGTCATCGGCTCCGCCTCATCCTCGGACAGTCAAGAGTCCATGGATGTGGAAGAAGATGGCCCACCAGCACCCACTACTCCCCAGGCCCGTCCAACCACCGATCCTAGCCCTGCCACCCCCCGCCCCGTAACCGCCGTTCATGTGCCACCTACAGGCGCGATAGGTCCTGCTCCCTCAGGCCCCCCCGCGCCCCCCGTAACTCCTGTCAACCGTCGGGGTCGTCCCCGCCATGATTAACACCCAATCCTTTGATAGAACCGTGAGGCCGGCCCCCACGCCCAAAATCACCCTCATTCAACACAACAGCCTGGGAAGCTGGGATGTGTTTCTTTCATTATTTTCGTCATTTTCAATGCGCCATCCTCCACAGTTGGTTTTTTTGCAAGACCCTCCATCCTCCAAAGGCTTTTTACCTACCTTTAATGGGTACAAGTCATTCGCCCCTCCCTCGCCCCTCCCCAAGGTGGCCTGCTATATCTCCATGGAATTTTTAAAGTCCAACCCCGTACTTCCAAGTTTCACGCCGGACGTGAACGACTGCATGCATATTGATATTTACACCCCTTCCGGATGCTTCGGCACCAGTTTCCCTCGTTCCGCCTGGCGAATATTTATTCACGCTCCAGGTACCCGCAACTGCACACGGTTAAACCAGACCAAATTTTTGTTTCCCTCGACGTTCCCTACCTCGTAGTAGGGGATTTCAACATCCACAGCCCGCGCACCGACCCCCTCCGCCTCCCCTCCTCCCAGGAAGCCTCCATCGCCGACCCCTACTTTGACAAAGCTGACGACCTCAGCTTTACCTGCATCAACATCCCAGGAGAGTACACCCGCTACCCCCTCTCTGGCCCCCACAGACCCAGCGTCATAGACCTGGCCTTCGCGAACCCCGCATGATTCCCTTCGTACACAATTGGAACACCACATCTCTACCCTCCACAGGATCAGACCACGTCCCCATCTCCATCTCTCTCTCTGCTCCCCTCCGTCAGGCCCCCCCCCCCAGGCCAAATGGGACCTCTTGGACTGGACAGCCCTGGAACCCACACTCAAGGCCTTCCGCGTCCCCCCGCCCCCTCCACACCCCTCCCCCAGCAGTTTGACTCCTGGTTCTCAGCCTCCCTGTCCTGCCTAACCTCATCTCTTAGAACGGCCGCCCCCACATCACGACCATCGGCCAAATCCAAGCCATGGTGGACACCTCTCCTTACTACGCTCCGCAAGGAGTACAACAAAGCCATGAGAAAAGCAAAGAAGCTACAAACCACACAAGCAAGGGAAACGGCCAGGCTCTCAAGGAATGGATACTTCAAAGCCATCAAGCGCGCCAAGTCCACGTACTGGGCTGACTTCCTCGCCAAGACCACCCCCAACAACATCTGGACCGCCAAGAAACTAGTCAACCCCAGACAGGCGGTAAGGTTCCCTTCTCTCCCAGACGCAAACGATCCCACTTCTATCAACAATGCCCTCCTCGCCCACTTCTTCCCGCCTCGGCCAGAACCCCCCCAGGGGGAGACTCTCACCCATACCCAACACGCCCCCTCTCACTCAGGATGAAATCTCCCTGGCCCTCGCCAAATCCTCGCCCTCATCGGCCCCAGGACCAGACGAAATACCCTACTCCGTTTGGAAACACATTCACAAACACTACCCTGACATACTTTTAAATCTCCTGAACCCCCTCCTGGTATATGGGTACCACCCTCCTTCGCTAAAGATCGCCAACGGAGTCGTGCTGGACAAGCCAGGCAAGGCCTCCTACGACTCCCCCGCATCCTTCCGCATCATAGTTTTACTGAAAACCGTCTCCAAGATCTTGGAAAGAATCATGGCGACCCGTCTTTTTGCTCTGGCTAAACTATCTGGCCTACTCCACCCCAACCAGTGCGGTTCCGTGCCAGGCCTAGGCACCTTCGACGCCTGCACCACCCTAGTCCACGAAGTTAAAACCCTCCAACGCACCCACCGCAAGGTTTCCTCCCTCTTCCTTGACATCAAGGCTGGTTCGACAATGTCGACGCCCTCACCCTCCGCAAACGCCTCCTAGATAAAAACACCCCCAAGTATATGGTAGACTGGGTCTCCTCCTTCCTCTCGGAACGGAGATGCACTTTAGTTTACCAAGGCTCTCCAAAAACCCCCTCCCCGGTCACAGTTGGCACCCCCCAGGGGTCCCCCATCTCTCCTCTCTTGTTCCTCATATACGTGGCACCCCTCCACGCAGACATAAAAGGAGGCCTTATGCTTCCTACGTCGATGACTTTGCGCTCACAGTCTCCACTCCCTCCTATCGGTCCAATGTACGCCGGCTACAAAGCCTGTTCATATCCTTATCCCAACGCGCCGCAACTCTGGGTGTGTCCTTTTCCATCCCAAAAACAGAACTCATCCACTGGCGTACCCCAAGCCAAAGGGGCACCCTCAGAGCCAACCACCCCGTCACCCTAAACGACCAAATCTTCCGCCCCTCCAGTGAAGTAAGATGGCTCGGTTACTGGTTCTCCCCTGCCCTCAACACCACCCACCATTTCGAAAGACGCCTGGCTTTAGCCAATGCTGCGTTCTCCTTTTTAAAAAGAGTCGCCTCTCCAGGGGCAGGGGTCCGCCCTTTCCTCTCACACCGGCTCGCCATGGGACTCATCCTCCCAATCCTCACCTACGGCGCGGACCTCTTCGTCCCAAACACCCGCTCCACACCCGCATGAACTCCTTCTGGCACAGGGTCCAGAGGTGGACCACCAACTGCTTCTTCGCCACCCCCATCCCAATACTTTCAAGGGAAGCATGCCTCCCGCCCCTTGGCCCTTACGGCAGACACAAGAGACGCACCGCGGGCTCAGACTATGCTGCTCACCCCCCACCCTCAATCCCGCGGCCGCCCGCCTTCCCCCTCTTTCCCCTCCCTGTCGAATTTCAGGGCCTCTGACTCGGCCCGACCACTGGCTGACAAGGCAGGCCCGATGTACCGCCCCCTTAGCTGGAACACTCCAGTCCCCACCCCCCCCTTGAGGAGGCACCTCCCCATCGACGACCTCGCGCACATAGCCTTCCCCCTCGGTCACGGCTTCCCACGCTTCCCCCAGATCGGACAAACACCCCTCCCCCCGACAGAAGACATCCCGCCCCCTACCCTCATGGCACGAACCTATGCCGTACTCAAGGAAAGGGCTCACAAACTCATGATCCAGGACTGGGACGACTCCCTCCCGGCGCCCCCCTATTACACGTACCCCACCTCCACGACCCCCCACCCCTTCATGGGACTCGACAAGTTCGCCGCCAGCCGCGTACATCAGATGCGCTCTGGCAAAAGCTACCTGCAAGCCCATCCCACCTGGCGCGACGACCCAGACCGCCCAACCACCTGCCCCGATGTCTAGAAGCCCCAGAAACCTTCGAACACGCCGTCCTACACTGCCCCGCCAGGGCTGAAGCCAGACACTCCCATCTAAGTGGGGTCGAAAGCCTCTCGCCCGAGAGCCCAATTTGGAACCATCCGCCCTCCCTCTCAGCTCTCCGGAACTTCATCCTAGACACCCGCACCGGGTTCCCCCCGAGGACCCTCCCTCCTTTGAAGAATAAAAACCCGCTCTCACTACCCCCCCCCAAAAAATACGCCACCCCCTGCCCCCCACCCTATGACCAATGCTTTTGTTTTTTGTAATTTTTCTTTACGTGAAAAGTTTACGAGTTATGAAGTGTGTTGGATTTTCCCTATATTTTTTATGTTTTTGACAGACGAGGCCGGTGGTTTTTGGTCTCACCACTTAGTATTATCAGGGCGTGGGAAATGGTTTCTTTTGTGAAATGTTTTTGCTTTATAGGTTTTGCTTTTTCCATAGCCTCCGCTACATGAAGCTTTTTTGTACCTTAAAACAATGAACGCATGATATAAAAAAAAAAAAAAAAAGGCCTTTTGGTTGACACGAACCATCTCCTCTACACCTCCGGCGATTGAAATCTCAACACCATGAGAAATCATCGTCACTTTTCTCTTCCCGCACTCTGAGTGAGCTGCACCCCCCCTATGATAGATTCGGACATGGGCACCCGTTTCTTAGGTCCTAGCCCATCCTTCCTCTTCGCTCTTGTTTTGCGTTCTCGCTTAACATTGGCACGGTCGGCAACACCCTCGCGTCCATGTTACAGACGGCTGGGATCATGGTTCGCAGTAAGAGAAAACTTTTCACCAGGCTACGGTCGATTTCTCTAATCTCTTCGATTACGTTTCGCTCGAGGCTGCCTAGTCAGACACGCACACGTTTCCGATAGTTCCTACGATGCTTGGGTCTACCCTTCCTCCTCTCCTCTTGGTTTCGTCCCGTTGCTCGGTTACAGCTACACTTCCCCTCTTTTGGCTGGTACCCTACTACCACTCGGCCTTGCGCCCCCGCGGCTGTCCACGGTCGCATCCTCGGTTACGCTCTGTCGTGGTATTGCACCGCCTCCTCGATCGATGTCAACGCCTTGGGCCCGGAGTAATGTCGGCCGCCGACTTCTTTAAGTTATTTAGGCTGCCCCTACGGAGATGTTGTTTTATTCTTTTGTAGGTTTCTGAGTAGTGGAGTTTCCCTCATTTCCCGCGTGTGCGGGCTTTCTTTTGTAGTCCTTTCGTATGTTCAGGGGAGCTTCTGAAGGGTTTTCTGCGTCTTCCTGCTTGCTCGCTGAGAGTATTTTATTTTACTTTTTTGAGGGCGAGATGTGCGGTTGGGCCCGTACCATAGGGTCTTGGGAGCGTGGCTTTGATCCCATGAGGGAGAGATGCGTAGGTTTTTCTTGGCCATAGCTAGCGCTGCATGTCTGGTTTTTCCTGGTAGTTGTACGAATAAAATGCAAAACTGAGATAAAAAAAAAAAAAAAAAAAAAAAAAAAGAAAAATGGCCTTTTGGTTGACACGAACCATCTCCTCTACACCTCCGGCGATTGAAATTTCAACACCATGGGAAATCATCGTGGGCTGGTCCCCCCCTCTCCCCTCTTCTGATGGCCTTGCTGCCTAGGAGGGTGATGCTCCGTCCCCTCGCTTCTCCCCCTGATTCCCTTCTGATGGCTTAGGTATCTGGGTGCCTTCGTCTAGGGGTTTCATGCTCTTCCCCCTCTTTCTCCGCACTTGCTTCGTTGCCCTCGCTTAGCATTTGCACGGTCGGCAACCCCTTCGCCTCGTCTTAGGCATAGCGCAGCTTCGGGTTATCGGTGAAGTAGTGGCCCCGGTGGCTCTGTTCTCTGGTATCGCACTCTCTCCTGAGCGCTACAGTCGGTACGGTCGCATTGTCGAAAAATTGTGATCCCTTGGTGGTCCTTTGCCTCGTACTTCTCGGTGTTGGGTCTACCCCTCCTTTTTCGCCGCCCGGTCTCGTCCCGTTGCTCGGTTACAGCTACACCACGATCTATGGCTGGCACCCTACTGCTCTTCTCCCTTGGCTCTGTGCCCTTATGATGGTCTTGACTTTGTCTTGTTCCTAGGGGATTTCAGCCTTCTGCCTCTGGCTCCGCCCTTCAGGGGGGGGGTCATGCGTTCTTTCTGGTCCGGGTTCCGGTGACCACCGGGTTTCGCTCCTGGCGCCACACGTCTCCGCCGCGCCGGCTCAGTTGTATGGATCTCCCTCTGGTCCTCGCCTCGACTCTTCGCTTCTGGGCTATATGCCCCGGTCACTACTGGCCCTCGTGTTATGATCGTTGTGGGTTGGTTCATCCGCCCTTTTGTCTATGAGGTTCGGATTTCGGTGGGCGTGAAGTTTTCTTTGTTTGGTTCATAGGTTTCTCACTGTCGCTTTGGGGCTTTTCTTTGGGGTTGACGTCTGTGGAGGTTTTTGGTTCGATGTTTTCAGGCTTTTGTTTCTCTTGTAGTTTTTACCAGTAGTACCGGGCTTTCGCTTTCTACCTCTATCCAAAGTAGTTTAGGTTAGTCGGGCAGGGTCAGATGGTTTTAGCAAGGGGGGCAGGGGATGGACTGTAGTTGGAGGTTTTTTGTCTACATCGGCGATGAGCTGGAGCGACTTTGTACCTAGATAGCTGCCGGCTTAGCAAACAAATATAAACGGGAGATAAAAAAAAAAAAAAAAAAAAAAGAAAAAAATGGCCTTTTGGTTGACACTTCACATCCCTCTCCCGATGCGCCGCCGCCTTGGGTGTCTCTTTCTCCATCCCGAAAACGGAACTTATCCACTGGCGTACCCCGAGCCAAAGAGACACCACCAAATCCAACCACCCTGTCACCCTCAATGACCAGATCTTCCGCCCTTCCGAAGAAGTAAGGTGGCTCGGATACTGGTTTTCCCCCGTCCTAAACTCCACCCATCACTTTGAGAGACGCCTAGTCCTGGCCAGTGCCACCTTCGCCTTCCTAAGAAGGGTCGCCTTGCCCGGAGCGGGAGTTCGCCCATTTCTCACACACCACCTCGCCATGGGGCTCATCCTCCCAATTCTCACCTACGGGGCAGATTTACTTGTCCCAAACACCCGCTCGACCAGCCGCATGAGCTCATTCTGGCACAGAGTTCAGAGATGGACCACCAACTGCTTTTTCGCCACCCCCATCCCTATACTGGCCAGGGAAGCCTGCCTCCCCCCTCTCGGCCCCTACTGCAGGCACAAGAGACGCACCGCGGCTCTCAGGCTCTGCTGTTCACCCCCCCCTCTGAACCCCGTGGCAGCCCACCTCCCCTCCACGTTTCCCTCTCTCTCTAGCTTCAGGGCCCCCGACTCCTGCCGATCACTGACGACCAACGCGGCCCCAATGTACCGCCCCCTTAATTGGAGAACTCCGGTCCCCTCCCCGCCCACAATAAGACACCTCCCAATTGACGACCTCGCTCACATAGCCTTCCCACTCGCGCACGGTTTCTCACGGTTTCCTCAGATCAGTAAAACTGCCCTCCCCGTAATAGAAGATATCCCACCCCCGACCCTCATGGCCTGAACCTACGCTACCCTCAAGGAAAGGTCCCGGGCTCTACTCCTGCAGGACTGGGAGGAGTCCCTCCCAGCACCCCCCTACTACACGTACCCTGCCTCCACAACCCCCCACCCGTTAATGGGACTCGACAAGTTCACTGCCAGCCGCATACATCAAATGCGTGCTGGCAAAAGCTACCTCCTGGCCCACCCTACATGGCGCAATGACCCAGACCGCCCGTCCACCTACCCCTGGTGTCAAGAAGCCCCAGAAACCTTCGAACACGCCGTCCTACGCTGCCCAGCCACGGCTGAAGCAAGACATTGGCATCTAAGTACGATTGAAAGCCTCTCGCCCGAGAGCTCAATTTGGAACCATCCTACCTCCCTCTTAGCCCTCCGGCGCTTTATCTTAGACACTCAAACTGGGTACCCACCCAGCGATGCCCCCCTCCCCTAACCCCCCTGCCCCCCCCCCTCACCCTACAACCTATATTTGTGCCAGCTGTAAGTTTCCTTTGTAGAAGTTATGGCTTGCGAAGTATATTGGATTTTCCCTATATTTGTTATATTTTTGACAGACGAGGCCGATGGTTTTTTGGCTTCTTTACTTAGTACTATCAGAGCGCGGGAAATGGTTTCTTTTGTTATTTGTTTTTATTTATAGGTTTTGTTTTTTCCATAGCCACCGCTACGTGAAGCTTTTTGTACCTTAAAACAATAAACGCATGATAAAAAAAAGAAAGAAAAAAAAGGCCTTTTGGTTGACACGAACCATCTACTCTACACCTCCGGCGATTGAAATCTCAACACCATGGGAAATCATCGTCACTTTTCACTTCCCGCACTCTGAGTGAGCTGCACCTTCCCTATGATAGACTCGGACTTGGGCACCCGTTTCTTAGATCCTGTCCCATCCTCCTCTTCGCTCTTGTTTTGCGTTCTCGCTTAACATTTGCACGGTCGGCAACACCCTCGCATCCATGTTACAGACGGCTGGGATCACGGTTCGTAGTAAGAGAAAACTTTTCACCAGGCTACGGTCGATTTCTCTGCTCTCTTTGATTACGTTTCACTCGAGGCTGCCTAGTCTGACACACACACGTTTCCGATAGTTCCTACGATACTTGGGTCTACCCTTCCTCGTCTTTTCTTGGTTTCGTCCCGTTGCTTGGTTACAGCTACCCTTCCCCTCTTTGGCTGGTACCCTACTACCACTCGGCCTTGTGCCCCCCGCGGCTGTCCACGGTCGCATCCTCGGTTACGCTCTGTCATGGTATTGCACCGCCTCCTCGACTGGTGTCAATGCCTTGGGCCCGGAGTAATGTCGGTCGCCGACTTCTTTAAGTTATTTAGGCTGCCCCTACGGAGATGTTGTTTTATTCTTTGTTAGGTTTCTGTTTAGTGGAGCTTCTGTCTTTCACGAGTGTTTGGGCTTTCTTTTGTGAAACTTTCGTTTGTTCAGGGGAGCTTTCTGAAGGGTTTTCTGCGTCTTCCTGCTTGCTCACTGAGAGTATTGTTACTTTTTTGAGGGCGAGATGTGCGGTTGGGCCCGTACCATAGGGTCTTGGGGGCATGGCTTTGATCCCATGAGGGGAGAGATGCTTAGGTTTTTCTTGGCCATAGCTAGTACTGCATGTCTGGTTTTTCCTGGTAGTTGTACGAATAAAATGCAAAACTGAGATAAAAAAAAAAAAAAAGAAGAAAGAAAAAGAAAAAAAAAAGTGGCCTTTTGGTTGACCACGAACCATCTCCTCTACACCTCTGGCGATTGAAATTTCAACACCACGAGAAATCATCGTCAACATCCACCACCCACACTCTCAGTACATCAGCAAAAAAAAAATCTGTCTTTTGTGCTCCACGGTGAGCCATGTCGTTGAGTTTTCCGTTTTGGCTAATCGCGAGTGACCCCGGTTAATCATGATGCTTCCGATTATGTCCACTAATAATCAGATACAAATCTTAATTTTAGCAAAATATGAGGTATTTTTATCAATATCTCATAGACATTTTACATTACAAAGTTGTATGTTATGAACTCAAATTTCTCAACTTCGGTATGTAAAAGGTCTGTGAGTTCTTAATAAAAATTGCTCATATTTTGCAGAAAACAGAATTAATATCATCTTCTTTAGTCAAACTAACGGGATTTTTAATATCGCGATCATAGGAGTCACGATATGCCAAAACGTAAAACTCAACGACATGAGGCACAGGGGGCAGGCTGTTTTTTTGCTGATGTGAGCTGCAACTCCCTATGATGGACTCGGACTTGGGCACCTGTTTCCTAGGGCCTGTCCCTTCCTCCTTTTACCTTTTGTTTTGTGGTCTCCCTTAACATTTGCACGGTCGGCAACACCCTCGCGTCCATGTTACAGACGGCTGGGATCACGGTTCGCAGTAAGAGAAAGATATTCACCAGACTACGGTCGATTTCTCTGTTCTCTTCGATTACGTTTCATTCGAGGCTGCCTAGTCAGACACGCACACGTCTCCGATAGTTTCTACGATTCTTGGGTCTACCCCTCCTCTCCTCCGCTCGGTCTCATCCCGTGGCTCGGTTACAGCCAACACCCTCCACCGGCTAATGGCTCACTCTTTTGCGGAGGCACCCCCTACAGCTGGCACGCTTACTGCCACACGGTACCCCCATCCCTGGTGACGGGCTCGGTCGCACCCCTCGGTTACGCTCGGTCATGCTATTGCACTGCCTCCTTGGACCTTGTCAACGCCTTGGGCTACGGAGTAATGTGATGGAGCTGCTTGGTTTTAGTGTTCTCTGTCCCCCGCTCTGTGTTCTGTAGTTTTAGGCTAAAATTGCACAGTCAGGTTTCTGTAAGAGCACTCGGGATATGAACGGAGTTTCTTTTGTTACTTTGTTTTAAAGGCGAGGAGTTTTTGGGTCCGGTTTTCCTGTTGTTTCCTGCTTGTCATGTCGGTGATTTATTTCTGTTGTCTACTTAGCCGATAGGGATTTTTTGTCTTGGCGGCGGGATCGTGCGGTTGGTCCCATACCAGAGGGCCTTGGGATGATGGTTTTTTCCGGTGGACCGAGGTGGATTTCTTTACACAGGGGGTTTTTCCTTACCATAGCTTACTGCTGCACGTAGCCTTTGTACCCCGTAGTTGATAAATCAAAGCGCATGATACAAAAAAAAAAAAACGAACGAAAAAAGGCCTTTTGGTTGACACACAAACCATCTCCTCTACACCTCCGGCGATTGAAATCTCAACACCATGAGAAATCATTGTCAGATCCATCCTTTCTCCAACGCACTCTTAGTGAGCTGCACCCCCCTCATATGATAGATTCAGACTTGGGCACCTGTTTCTTAGGGCCTGTCCCATCCACCCTTTCGCTATTGTTTCGCGTCTTCGCTAAGCATTTACACGGTCGGCAACACCCTCATGTCTATGTTACAGCCGGCTGGGATCACGGTTGGCAGTAAGAGAAAACTTTTCACCAGGCTACGGTCGATTTCTCTACTCTCTTCGATTACGTTTCGCTCGAGGCTGCCTAGTCAGACACACACACATTTCCGATAGTTCCTACGATACTTGGGTCTACCCCTCCTCTCCCCTGCTCGGTTTTGTCCCGTGGCTCGGTTACAGCCAAACATCCTCTTATTAGCTGGCACTCTTACTGCTGCTTCCCCTGGGTCTTCCCCTGTCCTGTGGCTCGGCCCGGCCACAGCCCTCGGCAACGCTCGGTCCTGGTATTGCACTGCCTCCTTGGATGATGTTAGCGCCTTGGGTTACAGAGTAATGTGATGGATTTGCTTGGTTTTAGCGTTTACTGTCCCCCTGTTCTGTGTTCTGTAGTTTGTGGCTGAATTTTCACGGTAGGGTTTCTGTTAGAGTACTCTGGGATATTAATGTGGTTTCTTTTGTTATTATGTCAAGGGGGAGTTTTCCGGTCCAGGTTTCCTGTTGTTTCCTGCTTGTCGTGTTGGTGATGTATTTCTATTGTCTGCTTAGCCAGTAGGGGTTTTTTGTCTTCGCGGCGGGATGGGGTAGTTGGTTCCACACCAGAGAGACTTGGGATGATGGTTTTTTCTGGTGGTCCGAGGAGGATTTCATTTCACAGAGGGTTTTTCTTTACCTGTTACAATCCTCTTCCTTTAGGGCGATACTTGCAGCAGGTAACCTTCTTCTCGATAGTATTCTTACTATCCCGAATTTGTACGAACAACGACAGCTGAGTATACAGACTCCTGTCTCGTACAATATATCGCTAAGCTCGTGAGAGACACTATGTCCTCGGCCCGATCAAGTAGTAAAGATAAAGTATATTGTAAGAGAAATAACTTAGATGATTGCGTGAAGAACTCTAAACCAAGAGGCCTTTTTTTTTTTTTTTGTATCATGTGCGATTGTATTTCAACTACTACAGGGAACAACGACTACATGTAGCGGTAGCTATGGTAAAGCAAAAACCCTCTGTGAAAAGAAATCCACCTCGGACCACCGGAAAAAAACCATCATCCCAAGTCCCTCTGGTATGGAACCAACCGCACGATCTCGCCGCGAAGACAAAA